>JBCNYG010000008.1:23806528-23822581 GCA_039654305.1 Porochilus rendahli | reverse complement strand
GGGACTGAAATTCAAATTCAAATTTTATTTGTCACATACAGATTATACACAGTACAATATGCAGTGAAATGCTTTTTGCTTTTTTTTTTCTTCAAAAAAAACATTTGGCTTTTTTTTTTAAATACGGGACTGAAACATTTGCTTTTTTGTAAATAAAGGGCTTAAATTTGCATCCTGCATTTTATTTTACATAAAGGGCTGAAACATTTGCATCCTGCATTTTTTTTACATAAAGGAGTGAAGCATTTGCAACCTGCTTTTTGTAAATAAAGGGCTGAAACATTTGCATCCTTTTTTGCATGCGGTGAAACCGTTGCATCTTGCATGAAGTTGCAGGTGCAAAGTTCACACTCAGCCACTTTTGCTTTTGATTTTCCCCGTCGTATGAAGCAAACCAATAAAAGGAAGGTGTAAAGCAAAAGGAAACTAAACCCCACACTCATTTCTCCACTGAAGTTCTGATCTTCGCCTGTGACTAATGGAAACTCGGACAGGTGCCATCACCGCGCACCTCACTGCCACTCGGTACATATTACGCGCTATAATTTGAGCGTTTCTTACCTCTATCTTGTCCGTGTACTCCTCCCGAAGTTTGTTGTTCTCCTCCTTGAGCTGTCGGTTCTCGGTAAGAAGCGCGTTCCCGAGCTGAGCAGCGAGCACGAGCTCCTCTTCCTTCCGGCGCAGCGCCGCGCGCACCTCTCCTCCATCTCCGTACGGGTAGAAATCCTCCTCCAAATCCATCCTGCGCGCCCGAAAACACAGCTCCTCCAGCCGACTCATGATGCACCCATAAACCGTGTTGGGGTTCAGATAGACGGGAGTGCAGCCCGGGGTCAGTGTGGGAGCTCTGGCTTGTTACCCTGAGGCTGAATGAAGCAGAGAGGTGGAAGGGTGGAAGGAAACTCCTCACCTCCTTTGGTAAGAGGGGAAAAAACAGATAGAGGGGCAGGACCTGTCACTTACAGGTGGTGGTGTGTGTTACACTGAAACTAACCCAGTGCCAGAATCAATTCTGGTGAGTTCAAGGTTGCCAGATCGTCAACAATCTGCCAAAATAGGCATCCATTCCACACTCATTCATACAATCATAGAGGTTTTAAAAGTATATTTATTGTTTATTTATTTAAAATTACAAAAATAAAGGAAAAAAGTGCAGTAGTCATTTCCCCATAACTATTCATGTTATAGAGTTTAGGTTTACAATCAAGAAAGAAAAATATTATTTGCTGTAAGCAAGGGGGATATCACTAATTATTCTATCCTAGGTCACTAGATATTAGCAAGCACACGTTCTGATTGGCTAATAAACTCCTAGGGCATCAATCTGCTCATATCTTGTGACCTAATGCAGTCATGACTCATTTTGAGCTAAAAGCTAATGCTAGCCTTATTTTACTGTTCATTCAAGACTGATTTGATGAAAACGAACAACATTTGGAAATGCTGTATTTACAGGTAAAAATATATTTTTTCTTTTCAAAATTTAAACTGAACCTTTTTATCTATTGATCAAATCTGGCAACCCTCGTCATTCTATTATAACCTTGGCAGGTTGTGACAGTTTGTTAATAATGAGCGTAAACTACCTCTGGTGGTCATTTCATTCCATTAAGATTAAAACCTGTTAAGAACATAAGACGATTTAGAAAACATAATCTGTAGATCCAGGACAGGCTTACATTCTCCAAGGTCAGTTAGTCTCTCTGTTTAATGAAACCAGCATGGTTGAATTTTGAATGACAGGGGCAATATATGCATTGGGGTGGGGGGTGGGAGTGGGGGTAAATTCTATGGTTGCAGTCAGGGTCAGGGGGTCAGAGCATGAAAAGCTGTTTTGAAAGATTATCAGGGAGTGAATAAAAGAGAATAGCATCGTGACGCGAGGCATGCTCATTGTATTCAGGAGACCCCACGCTTATGCACATATGGCCTGGGCTGAGACACCCCCCCCCCCTTCCCTGAGCACAGACACGGACATCAGGAGCTGTCCTTCCAGCAACGATGCTCCTATTGTTCTGAAACAGTTTACAACCTGCTAATAAAAGGATAGAGACTGTGATGCAGTTGTGCACATATATAAATAAAGGGCACACTCAGTTCAATTCACTCAAGTATTTGGGGCATTTATATTCATTTTGTGACAATTTTCTGGTTAACATGCCTCACTCACTCATTTGTCGAAGCTCTTAATCTTATTGCAGTCGCGGGGACACTGGGAAAAGGTGCGGCACACCTTGAACAGCTTGCCAGACCATCGCAGGGCAACACACATGCAACCATTCACACTCACGGGCAAATTGGAACAGCCAATCAGCCTACTGTGCATGTTTTTTGGACTGTAAGACGAAACCGGATCAGCTCAGTCCTCCCATCTAGTGCCCACATTTACACACTACAGCATCTTCTATCTTTATTCATCATTTATTTCTGAACCGCTTATTCCTAATCAGGATCGCGGGGAGGCTGGAGCCCATCTCAGCTGACTCTGGGCGAGGGCAGAGTACACCCTGGACAGCTTGCCAGGCCATCGCAGGGCATCTTCTATCTTATATGATTGTATTAGAATTATATACTGTACACTACACAGTGGGTTCAGAAAGTATTCAGACCCCTTCAGTTTTAAATTACGGTTACGGTTTTAATTTCAAAAAGCTTTCAATGTCGGAAAAAAGTCAATTCTGCCCATTTGAACATAAACCTTCACTCTTTGCCTCCTGATGAAACCTGCTATCTCCATGTTGGGTCAAAATGAGATTATGCATGAACATAAATTAAGATAACCCTCTGCATCTACTTGAAAAAAAAAAAAAAAAACCTGGTGGCTCCATCTAGCTGTTTTGGGGGAAATTCTCACACAACTCACAAGTCACACACCCAAAGATATTTTGTAGTGCAGTGTGTGTATCACTGTATGATCAGTATTTGTACTTTCATTCCATATTTTTTTACAATTCCTGGAAAAATTTAAAAATGGAGACAGCAGGTTTCCTGAGGAGGCTGACGGTATGTGTTTCTTAATGGTTAGACTCCAGGTTTCATTCCTCTGTGCTGTTCTTTCTTCTGTGGAGGCTGTCCACTAGATGTTGGAGTGTTGGCTGTGGGGATTTGTGATTATGTGTGTATATATATATATATTTAAAAGATCAGGCACTGTTAGGTCGAGGACACCTGGGGCACTTGGCATACTAGTTCATCCTAAGCGTGTTCCATATGGTTGAGGTCAGTGCGCTGTGCAAGTGCCTCACATTCTCCCACTCCAACCTTTACCAGGTATTTCTTCATGGAGCTCACTGTGTACGCAGGGGGGACGGCCATGCTAGAACACATTAGAGTATCTTAGTTCTACTGAAGGGAAATTGTAACCCAACAGCGGACAGGGACATTCTGCACAATTGTGTGATTTCAACTTTGGGAAGAAGCTTCATATGGGTCTGATGGTCCAGTGTCCATAAACCTTTGTCCATATAGTCTGTGTACTGCAGTAGTATACTTTCGAAAGCCACTGGATATTAATAGAAAGCAAAATGATTCTCCTTTTGGTTTCCATCCCTAGTAGATTACAATAAAACAACATTACTAGAATGGAGCTTGTTTTTTTTTTTTTTTTTTATTCAATATTTTTTTTCCAAACATGTACACAGGGATTTTGTTACAGTATATACTGTATATACATACACATTTGTGTATAACATTATCTAAAAAGTCAAGGGCATGGCTGCTGTGCGTTTTAAGATTTCTAAACATCAGTCATGTTCTGTCACAAATCCACACGGACGGATTTAGCTAAACAATCGTACGACGTATTGGGGTGGGGGGTGGGACTACGGCTATCTCCAGTGCACTTCGGTCGAGTGAGCTGGGAGAATAAGTCGTGTTGGGGTGGCCAACAGACTGGAGACGTGAGTGGAGCTTCACGATACTGAAGAACGTGTAGAGTTAAACAGTCGAGTAACTACAGGGAGCAGAAGTGTGTGTGCATGGTTGTATGCTGTACAGTTGTTTTGCTCATCTTGTTTACATGAGGGACGAAAGCGCGAATGAACCCGACTTGAGCTGGTTCTATGGTATAGAGATAGAGACCGACGCATGAAGGCAGTGAATTACAAAAACCCGAGTAGCACAGGATGATTTCACTGCTGCGGAATCACAAAAACACACACACTGTTGTCCCTCCCTACAAAGGGTTAAAAAACATGAATGTAGACTTGTTTACACGCGATGACATGGTTCCTAAATCAGGATCTTGATGCAAGCGGCTCATCCATAATCGTTCTAATGGCAGGGCAGGGGAAAAATGGCACCCCGGAACCATCTACCACGGGCCGTTGGCTAAAATGGACCCCAAGTTTTTGGTACAATCAAGAGAATACTGGAGTTGAAAAAAAAAAAAAAAAAAAAAAAAAAAGACAGCCTTAAACCTAAAAAAAAACAACAAAAAAAAAAAACAGAGGGAAACGGACTGATATGGATGGACCCCCCCACCATTTCGCAGACTCAAGAGTTCATGTCCTTGCTAGAACAAGAAGCATGTGATCACCGAGTGCTTGTGTGCATATAGAAGATCAATTGCTTGTGTGTATGGGACGGGATGGGACGGTACTGGGAATGACAAGTGTGATGAGTCTGGAGGGACTGGTGTGGACTTGAGAGAGTAACAGCTGCTAAGAGACGGCCGGCGCCGCTACATCATTCCCAACTGCAAGAGCGAGTTGGCGTATGCCATGGGCTTAACATTCGGATGAGGCTGCGGAGACAAAGCAAACATACAGTTAGTTACACTTGGGAATTTTAACAAGGCTGAAGGTGTTTGGGTAATATAACAAACATACGAGGACAAAAAACAACAACCAACATATAATTTGTACATAATGACTCATCATGTGCAGAATAATATTAGGTTACACCGTATAGATAACACAAGCATTTATAATTACCTCGAGCAAGATTATGCTTAATTACCTCCACCAAAAGCATTATGTTTTATCTACGGTGTGTGTGTGTGTGCGCGCACACGCAGAATTAAGCAAAGGGTTACAGTATACGTACATTTTCATAAAAGTTCTACCAGAGGTGTGGCTTTGGACAAGGGGGGCACTGTTAGATCAAATTCTGGACCCAGAATTTTATTTTAAAAGATTCTTGTGAGACACGGCAATTTTGAACATTTTGGTTCATATGGACGACTCCTGAGCTATGGCGGAGGCTTGCGCTTGCCGAATGCTCCCGTCACCTGTGTTATTTGGTTGGTTTGTCTGTTTGCGTGCAGGATGACTTAAAAAGTTATGCGCGCCCCCCCCCAAACGTTCCAGAATGTTAAGTTGTCAAGGCACCTTGACCTGAAGGAGCAGTTCATGGACTGATAAAAAAAAAAAAACCTATGGCGTCAGCACACAAGCTGCTACACCAAATGGCTGAGTCATCATTTACGACATCGCATTTATACTTAAACCATAAAGCTATTCAAATCATACATAGAATGGGGCCTAGATTTATAAACAAAAGTTGACAAATGGGAAATAGAGCTCAGGCCTGTACCGTAAAGATGATCCATGTTCAGTCTAAACCTTATGTACATCCCATATGCTCAATTACTGCTTTAATTTGAATGAAGAAATAAAGTTGCTACAACATGAGTCCAATCACCATCACATGTGAAAGAAAACTGAGGCATAAAACTAATGAAACATCGGCTAATAAACGAGGTAAATTTCAGTCACTGTATCTGCACAGTGTGATTAAGTGTGAAGATACGAACCACAGCAGTGAACTGGTGGAATTCAGGCTTGAGATCAGATCCCCTGAGGTGAATGTAGGCTCCCTTGTTGCCCATCTGGTCACTACAGGCAGAAAAAGAAAGAAAGGACGCTGGCATCAAGTTATAGGGAATGTAAAATCTCTCCTATACAAATCTTCACTTAGGAATAGTCTTGGAATATTGAATTTTAAATGCTCGGCATACCTACCACAAAAAAGCAGATACACTAAGCGACCATAACGATAAAAAACCCCAATTAATGAAGTGAATACCAATGATTATGTCGCTACAATGACACCACTCGAGGGGATATATTCGGTGGTTCCTAAAGTTGATGTGCTGGGAGCAGGAAAAATGGCAAATAAATATTTGGTAATACAATATTTGATAATACTAGACAGCTGGATCAGAGCATCTCCAAATAGCAGGTCTTATGGGGTGTTCCCGGTATGCTGTGGTTAGTTTGCCTTAAAGTGATCCAAGAAATAAAAATCAGTGAGCCTGTGAAAGGGTGATGGACACCCCAGGTTCAATGATGTGCATGGAGACGGAAGGCTTGTGTAGCCCTTGTAGAACAAATTGATGTATTTTTTCTCTAAAGGCAGTGGCCCCTTAAGATCAGTGTGTTGATGCAGCCTCTAAATCCCCTAGATCTTAATCCGACTGTGCATCTACGGAATTTTGTGGGTAAGCAAGTCCCACAACTGATCGAGGCTCCATCTTAGAACTTCTAGGACTTGAAGGATCTGCTGCTAATTTCTTGGTGCCAGATACCACAGCACATTTTCGGAGACCTTGCGGCGTTAATCAGAAAGTTAATCAAAAGTCAGAGCTGGTTGGCAGTCTAGCAAGGGAACGCGACCCAATATTGAGGCAGGTGGTTATAATGATATGGCTGAAAGAGCAGCACAATGTAATGCAAAAATAAATGTGATGTTAAAAGTTTCAGTTTGACATTACTATGAGATCTGAACTTCATAAGGCCAGAGAGGTCATGATTATCAATTTTGTCTCCTTACGGGGGTGATCACATGAAAGACTGATGTAAATGGATTTTTTTGGTGAATTTTTGTGACTCTACATGCAAGCGAAGTTTTGCGGCTTACATACATACACATCACGCGAAACTTAAGAGAAGGTTGTGCTACTATTTTTGTGAATTTTGTACATTTCTCTTGCTTTTTTCTCAAACCATTAACTTTTTATTTGAGTGTTATTGTGCAAATAATAGCAAATAAAATACGAATGATGGCAAAAAAAAAAAAACACGAAATACGGCGGGTGCCAACAAGACACACTTTCCGCGTGGAAGTCTCCAACTTGTCGCTTTTCCTTGCGAACAAAAAACCGAATTTGCGAGCAACACGACAACTTTGTGACCTCCTCGCGATGTGTGTGGACAGTTTGAAAGGAGTTTGAGACTACGCGTTTCTATTTTTTGTATTGTACATACATGTTCAAAGGTGATTTTACATGAAGTCTGCATGTTCTCCTCATGCATGGGTTTCTTCTGGCTGCTGCGCTTTCCTCCCAGAGTCCAAAAGCATGTGGATCAGGTCAGCTATCTAGCGTAAACTGCCCATAGGTTTGAATGGGCGTGTGAAAAGTTGTCTATCTTAAGAGTGTTAGCTCTGAGAAAAACTGGCAATGAAGAAGTGATATTTTTCATATTAATAAAGGAGTACTGTACCAGTAATTGGGTGCGGAGAACACCGTGATGCACTTCCCTGAGTGAGTGACCTCATAGCCTTCAGCCTTCACCTCATGACTGCGTACGATGTACTGCAGCTTGTTCTGTTCCAGGAAACGTTCTGTGACGTCGGGCCCGAACTGACAGCTCACGCCACGCTTACTGATCGACCGTCCATTCTGAAACACGTGCAGTAACATTTTAACTTTTTTTTAGTATAACCATTCAATATATAAATCAAATAACACCATAAAAACACCCCACTTGGGAAAAAATGTCCAGTTTCTACCATTGAGACCAAAGTTCACGTGACAAAGTTGCCTACTGAACATAGTCTGAAAACATCACAACTTTTTGGTAAAATAAATAAATAGATTTCATCAAGTCCATCAGTTGTTCATGCATATAGTACAAATTAAACTGTTAATATTGAGCTCCACCCATCCAAACAGCAAACAGGGGAAATAACTACCACACAAGTCAATTATTACAATTTCAACTTAGCAATTCACTCTAAAGGAGTAGAGACTGACCTGTGGCTGAGGATCTGACCACAGGAGATCGCACATAGGACCTGGACAGTGGATAAACATAATAAATGAGGTTGGGGTGGGAGGGTGCGCACGCACACGCACACACGCACACACACACGAGCCAACTTAAAATAAAATACAGACTTTCCTTCCCCCCAGCTCAGAGAATCTGTTTGACTTGTTTTTTCCTACCTGAGTCTGGAGGCTGTCTGTTTCTGTCAATTTTTCTAAGATCATCTAGTGTGACACCATCTTCACTAAATAGTCCCCCATGCATCACCTAAAACAAACACAGGAAATAGCATCACTTTACAAGAATAGAAATAGCCCTGCACACCAGGAAACACTCCCAAGCCCATATGGTACATTATAAAAAAGACCCAGTTCGAAGATGGATACCGAAAATAGTGATGACTTGCATTCTTGAGATAACGCACAGAACACAAATTCAAGATGGCAGCTGCGGCAGACATACTGGTATTGCACTATGGTGAAAATTAATAGACTTGTGTAGCTACCTAGTAACAACATCCACGCCAAATACGTTGATGATTGATGATGGCGTTTTTGAGTTAGTGCTCAGAATGCAAATTCAAGATGGCAGCTGTGTCGGCCATATTGGATGTTGCACCATGATGAAAACTGATAGCCGAGTGTAGGTACACAGTCCAAACATCCACACCAAAAATGTTAATGATCAGTGGTGGAGTTTTTAGCTAATGCGTGGAATGCAATTTCAAGACGGCAGCTGTGGCGGCCAAAATTTGATAGGCTTATGTAGCTACCCGACATCCCAACATCCTCACCAAAAATGGAAATTATAAACGTTTCCAATTCGATGCGAGGAACACAAATATGTACACCATGATGATGGTGTTTTTGAGCTAATGAGCGGAATACAAATTCAGGATGGCAGCTGCCATACTGGATATCAGATGGCGGCGAAAATCAATAGGCTTGTTTAGCTACCAAGTCCCAGCATCCACACCAAAAATAGTGATTGGTGACGGCGTCTAAGTTAGTGCACAGCATACAACTGTGGACAGGAGACGGAGGGACATTGTGCACGACAACAGTATCCATTGGGCTGAGGAGTGAAATGGAAAATATCGTTAAACCATTAAGGATCTCAGTTTATTAAAAACTCGACATTTTTATGTCAGACACATTTTTGTCACTTGTTAATTATTGCTTTGTTCAGTTCAGGACTCGGGACACAGGAAGAGGGAGCTGTGCTTCAGGATGCTTCAAAATATAACGAATAAAATGCTGTGTTCGCTACACAAACTCTGGAACCTTGCAGACACACGCATTGTCATCAAACAAACCCAGGCTGTTACTCACCAGCACTTTGTTGTTGATGCACTGGGCGAGTGGAAGCCACTGAAAGACTTCGCTGAACAGCTGGAACATCTGCGCCGTGTACTTGGCCTTGACCTCGCCTTCGAAACCATACATCTGATTCATGTTATCTGTTTCATGGTTACCTAGGGATGAACTGGAGGTTACTCTCTTGCTGTATACGAGTGTGTGTGTGAGTGTGTGTGTTGATGTAAAAGCTGCAGGCATGACACACCTCTCAGTAGGTGGAAGTGATCTGGATAAAGCAGCTTGAAACCAAAGAGCGTGAGAATGACCTCCACTGAGAAAGAGCCACGGTCCACAAAGTCACCGTTGAACAGCTGCAGTGGCGTTAAGACTCATACATGCAAATACATCCGGGTGTAAATGAGAAACCCTATATTTAAACCTCTGTTTCAAAAGTAGGGACGCATCAATACTGATTTTTAAACACAGATTATTCCAGAAAAGTACTTGGAATCTCTTTTCCTATTTGCTAGCTACAGCCTGCCTTGTGTAGGGTTGCACTAAGGGAGGAAAAACATTGGTTTTATGTAAATAAAGTAAGCTTTTTTTGAACTCGCTGTCAACACTCAAAGGTCTGGAGACATGTGTTTCTCACTTACAGAGAACTGTATTGTATAAAAATGCTGTAGTTCTTCCTCTGAAGAAGTTCCGTCTACAGTCTGGAATCTGCTTCAGAGTGATTGCCATCATTACTCACGACACCCTGACGATGTGTTGCGTCAGCTGTTCATTAGTGCGAGAACGAACACTAGGCTTACATCACATCGTATTACACACATGAATAAGAATCAGCAGGCATGAAACTGGACTGAGCTCCAAACATTTACATTCCGCGATAATAAAATAATAAAAATATTATAGATACTATAATATAATATAATATAATAAAAATGTTTTTACACAAGCTTGTCCACTGCTGCCAATAAATCCTTATTAGGAAAGAAGCATCTGCATTAAATGCTTTAAAAACACAGGGTAAAGGATACATATGGATTGGTCGGAGAAGGTAAGCCGTTCAGCGTGAAAATATTTAGAAGGTCGTAGTACTGGCCATGTGTGTCTCCACAAATAGTTACTTTCTCTGTCTGGAGCATTTAGAGATTGGTTAGTTGCTACATTTAAAAAAATTTAAAACAATTTCGATCGAAATCACCTTACCTCTTTTAACGTAATTTCAACAAGACTTGGTAATTTGGATAAAACATCTTTCACTTGCACCAGGATCTGAAAAGAAATTCAAAAACCTCAGCGTAAAGGCGTAACATGTAACAGACATCATACAGAACAGTGTAGAAGTTTGAGCCCTGGTGTTTTATCCAGTGCTGTGGAAATGTCTGAAACTGTTATGTTGTGTGTTGTGCGTTTTACACCCGAGCCTAGGGGCTCATCACAGCTGGAGCTTATCCCCTGTATCTATAGCGTGAAGCGACGCCTCCTGGATGGGACACTCATCCATCGCAGTTTACCTTCCCAGTAATTCTTACTGGCACCTATTTACACTGCTGTAAATAGGTGCCACTTGTGGTTAAGACCTTGCCCAGGGAACGTAAACGTGAAAATGCCCCCTCCGTGCCACCACCCACATATTTCACGAACTGCTGCGCTTACCTAACAGACTCAAGAGGAAAATCACTATCCACCCCTTGTTATGAATAAGCTCACAGACGCTCATGATTGGCTGGTGATCGCTCTAAGTGATGGCCCTGTGAGGGCTCGGCCAATTAGCTCCTAGTCGCGCATGGCTGCGGCTCCAACCTGGATTTGGCCCTGTGATACCCAGGTTGACAACTGATGATAATAATAATAAAAATAACAGAACCCAAGTCAGGTTGTGAGGGTTACCTGGTAAGCGCACTTCCTGTGGAGTTTCTTCTGCTCCTTAAACCACTCCATCAGCTCTTTCATGAACTTCAACGTGACCTTGCCGTCTTCCAGTTTCGGCCCGACATACTCGTCTTCAATCGCTGTGACAGAGAAAATCCAGAAGCTTAAATTGACAGATTATTCCTACAGGTAACAGTTTTTGCATTTGTTTATTTTTTAAATAATGACCATGTAGGACAGGTTACAACTCACTCATGTTCTCGATGTCTAATGAATCCACTACTGATCGCTTCAGTTCATCACTGGCGATGGCTCTCTCAAAGGCTTTCTGCTTTACAATCTTGTTGCATTCTTGATATTTTAACTTGGCATCCTTATCGTTGGGTCGAACCCTTACTACCTGTTCATGTCAAAGCCGAGAAAAATGCAAGATAAGTGGTTTTTATCAGTCTGTACAGAGCTTCCCAATGTTTACACTTAGGGTTTGAGCAGAATTACCTTCTTGTAATGTAAAGTCAAGTGTAGTGAGAGCTAGTCATAAGTCATTTACATTTATCTTCATGAAATTTGGCAGATGCCTTTATCCAAAGCAACATACAATTTTAGCAGTTCAGTATTAGGGGCCAACATTGGAAGCTTGGAGGCTGTGGAATTTTTGACCCCCGACCTTCTGAGGAGTAACCCAAAAACTTGCCCCCTGCGCCACAACTACAAGCATGGCTTTGCGTAATTATTTATCACTGGTTGCAATCTGGAACCTCACCTCTAGATGGAGCTAGAGGTAAAGTTCCAGATTGCAACCAAGGGAAATTAAGTTCCTGACATTTCCCCCTTCGAAGACTGTAAGGTTCTGGGCTACTCTCGAAACATGGACGTAAAAGATGGCAGCCTCCATGAGAGGGGACCCGGCCCCAATGTAGATATAAACAGCTTATTGTAAGGTTTCTGAAAACTCATGTTTGTTTTTAATGACTATAGATTAATAAAGGCATGGTGGTGTAGTGTTTTAATGTAATCATGGTGGCATATCCACATCACAGCAAGAAGGCCCTGGCTTCAAGTCCTGGGCTCGGTGAGTGCGTTTCTGTGTGCAGTATACATGTTCTCCCTATGCTTGTGTGGGTTTCATCTACACTCCCCGGTTTCCTCCCACTGTCCAAAGCATGCACATCAGGCTAACTTGGTGTGCATGTGAGTGGTTGTGTGTGTGTTGCCCTGCTATGGTCTGGCAAGCTGTTCAGGGTGCACCCCGCCTTTACCCAGTCTATAACCATCTATAATCAATAATTCTTAATGAAAGGTTGTGTTTATTTGTGATATCACTTTTATATACATGTATATATATTCCTGACATGAAATTTCTGTACCCACGGATACCCCTGCATCCCGTTTCATAGTCTTTAAGCGCGGCCTTGAATTTGCCCAGTGCCATGTTAGAAGTGGCACGCCGATAATAGCCCTTGATGTAGTTCTTGTCAATCTCCAGGGCGCGGGTGGCATCTGCCAGAGCGTAGCCATAGCACTCGGTGCGCAAATACGCCAGGCTCCGGTTACTGAAGTAGATGGCATTGGATGGATTCAGCTCCAGAGCTTCCGTGTAATATTTGATTGCATTCTCGTAGTCTTTTTCTGTAAAGGACAAGAAAAGAAGTGATGATCTTTCTTCAGACTATGTTCTGTCTCTTTGATCTTTATTGTGACAGTATAGATCGCTGACTCAACAAACTGAAATGTGCAATAAACATTCAGTGCAGAACAAAGTGCAAACTACCGGAACTAGGGGCATATTTTTAGTTTTTAACAGTTGGTTAATACATCCCTCGTCAGCAGGTTTATACAGCCGGGCTAAAGCAGGGCAGCCCACAAGCCAACGGCGATTAGCAGAAATGTAATTTCTAACTAGTTGGTTGGAAACAACCCACAGATCTGACAGCAAATACATGTATCTGTAGCAATACTAAAATGCTGACTTAGGTCTTGTGAATCCTCTAACTGATATGCACTTGATCGTTTACATAAATACAAAACATCAGACCTGTGAAGCAGAGACGTGCAGAGATGTGACAAATGCAAATAATTTCAATGAAACAGGGTGTGACCGCATAAAGCTGGGGTTGGTACATATTTAACTGTCTACCTAAATTGGTTGAAGTGATTACTTGTGAGCACTTAATAAATTATTTGACCTGAGAAAGGAAAAAGAAAATAATCTGTCACCTCTGGCAGTTACTACCTTATAGTCCGCTGGGAAGCATCCAGTCAAATGCTCTGTGTCTTCCGGCTCCTACATTACATAGTCTGCACAAACCTGTACCAGCATATGGAGAGGGGTGTGTGGCTTTGGAAGTGCCTCGAAAGTAGGGGAGGGTTAAGCCAGAGCCATGACATGATGGTATCTTCAAAATTTGCTAAGTTTCCAGATTAGCAACCATACTATTCCCACAAGAGAAATTTTTCTCTGCGTTTAACTTATAGTACAAGTAAGTAAGTACACACACGTAAACAGCAAGCACACACACACACACACACACACACACACACAGACACCCAGAGCAGTGGGAAGTCACATTGTGGTGCCTGAAAAGAGCACTTCAGCCATGAAGGTGGAGTAAGAGGAAATGCTGACAGGATTGTTCCAAATTCCTGGTCAAACTTTTGGATGATTGGGTGGAGCTGGTAAAATTTTCTGCAGGAGCGAATGCAATTTGTGAAGCTTTCTGCAGGAACAGGGAACATTGGTGATGCTTTCTGGGCCCGATTTGGGGAAATTTCTGCAGTCCTGAGTGGGATTAGTGAAACTATCAGCTGGAGTGAAGAGGCTTTGAGCCAGGGTTCCTTCAGGAGCAGGTGGGAACACGATTAACACACACACACACCACTTCTTTTAAGTCTCACATGACTTCAGTTTGGCTACCGAAAGGGATATTCGGCATTTGTATCAGGTATCAGCTGATGGTCAGAACTGCAACGTAATTTCCCAACTTCAGAAAAAGCAAAGCCTTTTTTTTTTTTTTACAACAGGAGATAAGTAATACCTCGGATGTAACCGGCTCTGAATGTCATAAGCAAGGTCAGTACATCAGTTTGTTCACTGCATCATACTAGAACGATATGTCTGCTTATAAAGCCAGGACAGTCAAAGAAACTACATTTCCCTTGGAGATAACAGGTGGAAATATAGACTAGCTATTTTTCATTGAGCTGTAAAACATTTGCTAACTTTCTCACATTGTCACTGTAATTACAGGCGCTAAGATCTTTCCCTCTGTCTGATATGTGGACTTTTGACAAGACAATCTGAAAGAAATTAGGACTGTGTGCGGTACGGTAACCAGTTAAAGAGCCAAAGTTACAGTTTCTGGAAGTTAATGTTTATTCTGATCTAAGTATTCTGGTACATTACTCATGAATGATGAATGAATGACGGCCATTCTTAACTCGAACGAATAACACAGCTAGAATTCTGTCTAAACTGATGAACTGCAGTGCAATAAAATGGCTATTCAATAATATAAATAACAACGTTTAGTGTACCGACACAGGCAACCCCACACGACTCACCATCACGTCACGCTAGTTAGCTAGCATGCTAGCTAATAACAGCACCGCGTTACAGACTTATTCACCAAGCACACATCAGACCCGCTTTAGGACACGTTTCGCCGAGAGGACATGTTAATGTTGTGGATAATTTCAGGGTACTGTGAGCTTATAATAAATTTAAGCTGCATACCGGCTTCGTGACTACAGAATTATCTAGCAAGGCTAACTATTCCGCCTAACACATGGGCCAAGCATTTCAAGAACAACAACACTTTCCGACCTAAAAATACCACACAATTACGGAAATTTCAAATGACTTTAACTTGTGACTGCCACATGGTCAAATATTACCTTTAAAGTAATTATTCGCCTTCTCCTTGAGTTTCTCAGCCTCGGAACTCCGCTCCTCCTCTGCCATTTTCTTACTGCCGTAACCCGTTACGTTGGCCGTCAAGAGTGCAAAGATTGTCGTAAAAACTAAAGTTTGCGACAGTTTTTTTTATGGGCAGCTGCTCGAAAAGCTTTAATATAAACCTTAGGTACTGCCGGAAAACAGAGCTACAAAAAAATTAGCTTCTCCTGATACAAGTTGATGACACGACAAGCATTTTTCCGGATATTTTTTTCTCGTTTTGATGACGCAATCAATGTCGTGGTGTGATGTAACCGTCGCCCCCTCCCCAAAGTTTTGATGTCAGAAAGTGTGATCCTACTGAGATAAGATTTCTTTACTGGAAGCCCAGTATCACCACAGGGTCCCCACCTGTACACAGAAGGATATACCATACAATGCAATTTCAAAACATTAGTGCATCCCAGGGAGTTTCTGTGTGAGGTTTGCATGTTCTCCCCCTGCTTGTGTGGGTTTCTTGGGGTACTCCGGTTTCCTCTTTCCTCCCACAATCCAAAAACATGCACATTAGGCTAAAATGGCTGTTACAAATTGCCTCACTTTGTGTGTGTGTGTGTGTGTGTGTGTTGGCCCTAAGATTGTCTGGCAAACTGTACAGGGTGTACCCCACCTTCGCCCATTTCAGTGTCAACTGAGATATCTCTAGATATCCCCTAAGTAAGTGAGAACATGAGTCATTATAATATATATATATAGACAGTGCTCAAAACAGTGAAGTAGAGCTAAATATGTGGTATGAGGAAAACAATGACTACAATTTCATTCCTACAAGCCTGTTTCGTAGTTGCCCACTCATCAGGGGATTACCACGAAACAGGCTTGTAGGAATGAAATTGTAGTCATTTTTTTCCTCATACCACATATTTAGCTCTACTTCACTGTATTGAGCACTGTCTTACGGAAAATCGATTCAGAATTGTATGTATAT
>JBCNYG010000008.1:23739886-23750475 GCA_039654305.1 Porochilus rendahli | reverse complement strand
ATGTCTCTGACTGTATATAAACTGTGGTAAAGAATATTCTCAATAAATCCCCTGATGAGTGGGCAACCACCAAACAGGTCTGTAGGGAGCAAACTGTAGTCTTCTTTTTTTCCTTATACTATATATATATATATATAATATATATAATATATCTGCAATTAATATTCATACTCATGTCTCCAAACCGAATCTTCAGGCTTCTGCAGCTCGCATATTTGCTGTGTTTTTTTTCACTTCCACTAAATACCTGCTTCAGGTGTGTGTTCAATGCTGGAAAAAAAACTAAAATTTGGGCCATGTGGAATGAGTTGCCCTGAAGACTCAGTTGGGAAACACTGATCCATACTATTTGGCTTTTTTTCTTTTTCCAGCTTGAGAAAGAGCTGTATGTATTTGCAGGACTGGAAAATTCAGAGAAGACAGAGATCCTTTGTTGGTGGGAAGGTGGAGGGAACTTGTGTATGTCGTGTGTGTGTGTGTGTGTGTGTGTAGGCACACGTTCAGGTAAGCTCAGGACAGCTGTCCTAACAGGCACAATGGCAGGCCTATCATTACAGACGGGCGCAGCTACGTTCCAGCAAGCTTAACTACCAGCCTCCAAAAGCAGACTGCTCCTACCCATCCATTCATCTATCCCCCTCTCTCTCTCTCTCTCTCTCTCTCTCTCTCTCTCTCTCTCTGTCTCTCATGTTCCTCTGTGTTGCTCCTTGATGCCTCTCACACCCTTGCTGTGCTCAGCGAAATCTCTCAGCCCTAATGACATGATACGAATTTTAAAAAAAACATGATGAGAGGAGAAGGACAAGCGGACAGACTCACTCCAAATGGTTCTCCTTACTTGATCTTTGCTTGACGTTAAGGGCAACATGACTGCCCTTCCATTCCATTGTAAGCTCTGACACCGGTTTACAATTTCATTAAACTCCTGTTTGGGTCTGGTGCATATTCATATACTGAATGCATATTCAATTAGTGCATATTCATATTCAAATACTTGTTTAAAAAATTGAATATGTCAGTATATAAAGGCAAAGATATACATTTTATTCCAAAGTGATATCCACGGCCTGTTTTCAGGTCATTTCTGGAATGGTATCCTCAGCATACGTGGCATTCTCGCCATCAACATACCAAAATCTGGCTTCTATTTTTATATAGAAAGGCATTTAATACTAAGACCATTGGCATGTGTGCAGGCTAAAGCAAGTGTACTATAACCATTTAAAGGAGCCATTCGTGGTAAAGTCTTCGACTGTTTTAGGTAAAAAAAAAAACAAAAAAACAAAACTACATTGCACAGCTACATAAAATAATTTTTAACTATTTGGTTGTTAAGTTAAATGTGTAACCACATTTTTATCCACGTTCCATCACATTACACATTGCCCTAACATCCTCTCACACGGCAGCCCCATAAAGTTGCAAAATTCAGCTACACAGTATGGTTTTGTTCATATTTATAACTTGTACTTTGTCCTACTTTGTCTAAAACCACTTCATTCACTCATTTGCCAAACCATTTAATTCTACTGGGTTCATGGGGAGGCTGGAGCCTATCTCAGCCAACACTGGGTAAAGGACGGGTACACCCTGAGCAGCTCGGCAGACTACTTAGAGGCAAAACACAAAATACCATTCAAATTCCACACCTACTGGCCATTTGGATCAGACAGTTAACCTAATGTGCATGTTTTTGGACTGTGGGAGGAAACCAGAGTACCCGGAGGAAACCCATGCAAGCATGGGGAAAACATGAAAGCTTGACCCAGAAACACCCAAGCCCAGGAATCAAACCCAGGACGTTGTTGCTGTGAAGAAGACATGGTGACCACTTCGCCACCATGTCGCCAAATTACAACAGTCAGCTGCACCATAAGGTTTTGTTCATGTTTATAAATTGTAGAAAAAATCCTACTTTGTTTAAAACTGACTGAAGAGCAAAACCAAAATATTAGCCATGAAATCTAACGTGTCTTGGCCGTTCAAGTACAGCTACATGTATAATCATGGTCACCGTGGCTAAAAAAAGAAAAAAAAATATGAATGAATGAATATGTAAACTTTTTTGCCATCAGATCAAGTGATATGCTATAAAAAAATTTAAACACAACAATGTATGAAGAATTCAGGCTGGGGCTGATTTCTTTCCAGCAGAACAGTAAACAACATTTTTTTTCTTTTTCCCCCCATAATTTTTGTTGTATCCAATTCCCAAGTATTTCCTTCCCTATCACATGACCACCACCAACCAGGAAGGGGTCCTCCGTGATATGCAACGCTAGCCACCTGCTTCATTACAAACTGCCGTACATGCGTTTTTGGGGCGGCCTAACACACTTGAAGGGAAAGCGCTGTCCCCTTCGTACGAATGAGCTCACAGACACCCATGATTAGCTGGTGAGTGACCGAGAAGTGAGCGTATGCCATCCCTCCCTCCCGTGAGATCTCGGCCAATAAGCTCCCATGGACTCCCAGTCACAGATGGCTGTGGCATTAACCCGGATCTGAACTTGCGATCTCTGGGTTGATAGACACGCACCTTGTCAACCATAAAAAAACAAAAAAAACAAAAAAAAACAAGGATTTATTTATTTAAAAAAACTATATATTACAAAAATCAAACTCTATTCCAACCCACACAGAAGCTGACTAAATAACCAATGGTGAGAAAAACATAACTTCCTTGAAGGGAGTAATTAAAGTACAAATTGCATTAAAGAAGCAAAGACAGAACTGAAAGTGTGGTTTTTGGCTGGAATGAATGAAATCCAACATTCCGGATTACCATGTTTGGTGGTGTTAATAGAAGCCACTTGGGCATTATGGAATTGAAATATTTTTTAACTCCTACTCACACTCTTATTCATGTGCTGAACTATTTAATCCCACTCGGGTTACAGGGAGGATCAAGCCTATCTCAGCTGACACTGGGCTAAGGTGGGGCACACCATCGCAGGGCTAACACAACCATTCACTCAGTGTGATTGGGGGTGTAAATGGTTGTAAGTGTTGCCCCTGCGACGGCCTGGTTAGCTGTACCCTGCCTTCGCCCATAGTCGGCTGAGATGGGCGTCAGCCTCCCTGCGAACCTAATTAGGATTAAGCGGCTTAGAAAATGAACGAATGAATGAATGTTAGTGACGGTAAAAGGATTGCTGAGCAGATAAATTTTCTGTTCTGTCTCTTGATGGTGTCTTGATTACACGGTATTGTGTAAGTAGAGTACAGATGGTGGGAATCTTAAATAAATTTTAAAAGCACAGCGGTGAATAAATTCGGAACTGCGGTGGGTGGGTGGTGGGGTCCTCTGTATGTAAGGAGTTAAATAATGAAAATGCATTTGGGAGTGAAAGTGGCTATTAAGGGAGCAAGTTTATTCCTCTCGTGAGTACTAAGGAAGTGCTGGAACGCTTCTGGCTAAAAGAATTCTGCTAAACTTAGCTTTGGCACTCAGAGATTCTCATGTGTGTGCATCAATAAATTCCTGTGCAGGGCAGTTAGAGAGAGAGAGACAGAGAGAGAGAGAGAGACAGAGAGAGTGTGAGAGAGTGAGAGAGAGAGAGCGTGAGCACATATTTACGCTCTTATTTGGTAATAGCTGTGTGGAGGTTCATGTGACTTTAATTCAGTGAAGACGAGCTTCGAGACACTGAGTCTTTCACAATTAAAGCACTCCCTTACAAATGGACACACGAGCACGCCCGCAGATCCACCGATGCACACTCACACACATACCTACAGAAAAATAACAACTAGAGTGGCTAGATGATAGTTTTGTCCCCGAGAGCGCTTGTCAGCAGGAAATTCACTGCCCCTCCTGGGACTGTTTAATTCTGACTCACACACAGCATGCACCACCAGCCTTCCTTCCTGGCAAACAGCTCTGCCACAAACAGAGCGAGAGAAAGAGAGAGAGAGAGAGAGAGAGAGAGAGAGAGAGAGAGAGGGAGCCTAAGGTGGCCGGTGATCAAATTACAGGAAGCCCCCTTTCCCAGGGGACCAGAGCAAAAAGGAAAAAAAAAAAAAGATAAGATGAAAAAGAGGGTAGAGGGAATCTTGCGTGTCCATCCCATCTTCATAAAACAATTGTTTTAAAGTTTTCCTGTGTCGACGGTTCGGGCCTGAACTCAACCCCCTGTCTCCCATCCCTTTGTTCAGTGTTGTACATCTGTGATCAAGGGCTTCATGTTAATGTCACCTTCGTTTGAAGTGGTTAAAGTGGAATCGAGGAGCGGTGATAAAAAGAAGGCGGGTGGTGAGCTTCAAAAACTGACTATTTACCCATCAACAGATGGACCTAAATTGCTAACAGCAGGTTCATGGCTTAGGAGAGCAGCCTGCAGTGCCCAGAAAAAAAAAAACATTTAAATCAAATGTGTGCCGCCAGAGCTATTAAACAAACAGATGCCCAAAGTGGGATAATGTTTCGATGTTTTCGTTTAGACGTTAGCCAGTGCAAAAAGCCTGTTGAGCCTGTTTGAGCATAACCTGATTAGCAATCTGCCATAAATTCTGACATGAAGCAATATCACAAATACACTTAGAGTCGAACAAAGGAAAACGGCACTAAATATGATCTGATATTCTAATCTTACGCATTTACCTGCAGACATGCAAGAAGAAGAAGAAGGAGAGGAAGCAGAACGCAGCTCCAGGACATATGCTAGACATTATCTGGAACATGGTGGTGCAGTCAAGCTGTTTAAGATGCTGTTCCTATATATGTGTATTTTGTATACATTTACTGTACAGATTTAGGCACTGTCGAAAAGCAGCAGTCTCGATGAATTGTTTGTGAGTTGTATTTCTTATCCATTTCTAATTATTTCATTGTTCTCAGTGATTTCAAAGTTCACGCCATGTTCTCTGGAAAACTTATTAAAAGCACTGCCAGAAATACTTTATAAAATAATATTAATTTGCTGGTTTTTGGATGTAGCTTTTGTTGATTAAAAAAAAAAAAGTTCTTAAAAACAAAAATTTTCTTTGTAAACACTACATTCTCAGATGTCAGCATACATACAATTTCTTTCCAAAGACCGCACAGCCAATCAGCACTATGATGCATAACAGGCAATCAGCATTGCGATGCATAACAGCCAATCAGCGTTGCCATACATAACAGCCAATCAGCGATGCGATGCATAACAGCCAATCAGCATTGCGATGCATAACAGCCAATCAGCGTTGCGATGCATAACAGGAAATCAGCATTGCAATGCATAACAGCCAATCAGTATTGTGATGAATAACAGCCAATCAGCATTGAGATACATAACAGGCAATCAGCGTTGCCATACATAACAGCCAATCAGCATTGCGATGCATAACAGCCAATTAGCATTGCCATACATAACAGCCAATCAGCGTTGCCATACATAACAGCCAATTAGCATTGCCATACATAACAGCCAATCAGTATTGTGATGAATAACAGCCAATCAGCATTGAGATACATAACAGCCAATCAGCATTGCAATGCATAATAGCCAATGAGCATTGCAATGCATAAGGACACCGCACAGATAGGTGGATGTACATGCCATACAGAATCAAGTCGATGATTTCTAAAGTTTGGCCCCTATAATGGTATTTTATCAACTAAAGAACTGCAGAACAACAGAAATTACTTTCCCATGAGGTCAGAATAAGGATGTGCTCCTCCGTGTGTTTACAAGCACACCAAAATTCTGATCTTTATCTAATTTGGGCACTTACCACAATATTGAAGTGGTTATTTAACTAGCACGCTATGATGTTTGCAATTAGATTAAAGATGTTATCGAAAGTAGAAGTGTATTATAGTATAAAGGCAACTAAATGGCATTTTAGCCCAATAATTTGGTTATTCATTACATGCAAAGATGCAACCGATGTCTTTCATTTACACGGACACGTAAATAAACATAATCCGGACAGATAAAAAGTACATGACTAACACTAAATATCAGCAAGCAGTGAACTTGAACTGGATAGCAGAAAATTGGGGAAAAGACCAGGCAACATTCTAATTTAACATTTAATAATTTTGTTCTTTAAATTTTGATGACTATAACATGCATGCTGAAATTAAATATAAAAAAAATACTGTTTGACTGAGGGTGGCACGGTGGCATGGTGGTTAGCATGCCCCTTCACAGGAAGTGGGTTCCTGGGTTCCAATTCCTGGCTCAGCGAGTACATTTCTGTGTATAGTTTGCATGTTCCCTCCCTGCTTGCATGGGTTTCCTTCAGGTACTCCAGTTTCTTCCCACAGTACAAAGACATACACATTAGGCTAACTGCCTATTCCAAATTGTCCCTAGGTATAAGTGTGAGTGTAAATGGTTGCGTGTGATGACCTGGCAAGCTGTGCAGGGTTTACCCCGCGTTCGCCCAAGGTCGAGCACCAGCCCCCCTGTAACCCTAGTAGGATTAGCTTGGTAAATGAGTGAGTCAATCCATCAGATAAATGGAATTTAATACAATCCAAAAAATAAAATTTTGTAAAATCTGGTGTACCTCAAAGTTCCATCTCGGGCCTTCTCTTATTTGATTTTCTGAAGTTTCTTCTCTAAATATTTTATTATATTGGTAAGTTCAGGTCAATGCAAGGTTAAGGAACTTATCGAGATCTGAACATGTCTTCCTTAGCATTGAACTGAACCAATATTACATCATGAAATATGGAAATTTATTAAAATAAAATAGAGGATATCTGCTTTACAAAAGGCTTTAAGGATATAATTTTACCATCCAAAATTAACCTTGCATGTACAACACAGAGGCAGATCCATAATTATGACAGATACAAGACAGTATTCACAGGGATGGAAATGTCCAAAGAAATTATCCAATACTTCAGTGAAATGATAGACAATGTGTCAAAATCTCTGTCTTGGAAATATCATTAAGAAAGTACAGATATACTGTGTCCTATAATGCTTAAGTCAAGCATAAATACTCTTAAAATAACACAATAATTACAAAATAAAATTACTCAAGGACATTTCACCCCTAATTGTTCATTTTGTTAGGAGTAAAAACAATGTATTAGCATTAACATTAGCAATCAGTAGACATGCATGGAACTGTTCTTTAAATCCCTTTCCCACTGCCAAAGGAATTTTTTCTTGCCCCTCCTGAATCCCTTCTTGGCTAACCTTGTCTGCTCCCACGTTATGTATGGCCAATCCCATCCAACCATTATTTATGTGTGTACTTACCCTGCAGTATTTCCTAATCAACTTAGTTGACTCTATTTTCAAAATGTGCAAAAAATAACTAGCAACCCTGACCAGGGTATAGCGGTTTCTGCTGAAAATGAATAAATTTATGTGGTGAACATGTAGCACCTGTTTAGCTAAGTTTAACTTCAGCAAACTTGTTGTCTTTAACCTCTGAAAACTGCATATATTTGTTAATAAATTTATATTGACCCCACCGACCATAAAACTTTAATGCATAGATTCCAAAAGTAGGAAATTTCTAAGCTAGAAAATGTGCCAGATGGTGTCCAACAAGGTTCTATTTTAGGACTATTTGAAATATTTATATATATCCAGTTATTTGAATGGTAAAATGCGGCACTGTGGTGTAGTGGTTAGAACTTCAGCCTCGCAGCAAGAAGGTCCTGGAATTGATTCCTGTGCCTTGCAAGGGAGTTCCTGTATGGAGTTTGCATGTTCTATAGTGCTTGCATTGGTTTTCTCTAGGTACTTCGGTGTCCTCCCAAAGTCCAGTGACATGCACATTAGGCTAATTATACATTCTTGATTGGCTCAGAATGTGTGTGAATGGTAATGTGCCTATGTTGGCCCTACAGTGGTCTGTTGAGCAGTTACAGTGTGTACCCTGTCTTTGTCTGGGGTTGGCTGGCATGAACTTCACCCTCCCTACAAATCTTATAAAAGATAAAGCATTTAAAAGAATGAAATTACGTAAATGGCAATAATGTGCAAAAAAAATTGGACAACTACTCCAAAAATATTGGACACAGAAATCATACTTTAAATTAAAATATAAAAGTTGAAATAAGATCTCCTTAATTCTGCCAACACCAAAGCCCAGACTGAATACAATAAGTTCTAAATGCTAAGTGCTAAATTTCATGCTTCTGCTTCATCAGTTTTTTTGACAGTGAACACTAGTTAGGAAAACTAACTGTCGGTTAATAATTTGCGTATCATGTACAGGAAGTAACCTTGCTAAAGCCTCACAGTGTCTTATGAACACAGAAACATAGCCAAACTAGTTAACATACTTTTTATAAATGCTACCTTAATGCATTTTGCATATTGAAGTATTGTAAAGTGTTGCCTGTTGCATCTTTAAATACTTTCTGCTCAGGGAAGCTAGAAGTACTTTTAATCCAGTGGATCCCTCCTGACGTAGCCAATGAATGACAACATTATGCAATGAATATTTTGGTGCTGAAATAACACGATGTATCCTTTGGCACTCAAAAAAGCATACACTGGTTCCTAATAAGACATATGTAGTACTCAAGTGGGCTTATATACTTATCTAGAAAAGAAGAATTGGCAAGTAATTAATTATAAATATTATTTCCAGCCATCCATCCATCCATTGTCGAGCCAGTTAAAGGTTTGCAGGGAGGGTGGAGCCTATTTCAGCCAGGTGTGGGTGAAGGTTGGGTAGATACTGAACAACTCACCAGGACATGGCAGGGTGAACACACACAACCATTCACATACACTCACACCTAGGGGCGATTTGAAACAGCCAATAAACCTAATGTGCATATCTTTGGTTTGTGGGAGGAAACCAGAGTTCCCAGAAGAAACCCAGACAAGCACAGGGAGAACATGCAAACTCAGCAGAAAAATGCCCCCAAATGTTACTTTTTTAAGAATTGTACTTTATGAGGTAGTTTACAGTTGGGACACCTGCACATGAGTATGCCTTAAGTATCATAACAGGACCTTTTTAAGCTGTTATTGCTACTTGGTATAGGTTTATTCGTTTTTCTACTGACTGCTGTTGGAGATACTATCTAACACTCCTGTAAGACCAATACTGCCCTTTCCTCTTTTCTCCTTCAGAGGACTTCCTCATATAGTGCTCAGTTAGGACTACTTGTGTGGACATATGCATGGACCCTTCCTTCCTACCGCTTGCTAGAAAATACGCACTAAACAGATACTTCAGATCAGATCTTTCCAATTTCTTTCAATTCAAAATTTCAGGTACTTACAATCAAACATTTCGAATTTGTGCATCTCTTTGCCAAAGTACTCCTCTTCTTCCTGGTAATGTGAGGCAGGAACCGGCACGCTGTCCTTGTCTACGGTGGTCTCCACCGTGCTGTTGTAGAGGGAGATGATACTGGCTGGGATGTTTTCTTCTGGGTCATCATCTTCAGGCTCAGGCTCCTTGGCCATGCGTAGCTTACTAAGGATCTGTCCACGAATGGCCTCGATTCGCTTCCTCCTCGCCACCTCTAGGTCCAAAGTCTTGCAGGTGGACATGGCTCCAACTAAGGATGCCAGAGAAACAATGGCTAGCACCAAACAAAGTTGCCTCATGGTGATAGAGAACAAGTACTGAAATGTCGGCAGGTAAGTTGAAGAGAAACAGGTAAGGTTGACGACAGGTGTGACGGCTCAGCAGCTGATTGTCAAGGAAATGCTGGGATGTTTCCTGATGCTGATGATGATGATGGTGACAGCAATGCTGGTAATGGAAAGCACCGGTAATATTGGAGTCACTAAATGCAAAGATATCTTAAAGGAGGGGAATCCCCAGTACACACACACAGAGTCTGTTTGTCTCCTGAATCCAGACAGTAGAGAAACACATTCAAAGGTGAAGTGTTGGTGTGTGACTAGCCCTCGCACTTCGGGTCCAGCCAAATGAGCCGCTCTGTCTCACTCTTGTTCTTGTCGTCTCTCCCACACACACTTACTCAGAGGGTGGACGCAAGGCAGCGCTCCCCAGGGTCTGAGCACATGTGATGTCAGGGCCACACTCGAACACAAACAGACACTGGATACTGAAGAATTTCCTCAAAACATAACCTTAGCTTGGTAGCCTTCTGTCTTTCTGTGTTACAGGTTTCAGTGTTGCTTCTCCGCTGGCAAACGCACACAGGAGCACTTGTTCAAGACTGCAAATCTGGCTGCAATCTCCGTCTTTTTCTCACTGTCTCAGGAGAAGACAAACCTGTGGCGCTAGTCAGTGCTTCGTAGGTTCTGTTTATTTTTTCTTTTCCCACAGCTTGGACAGGTTGCTGTCTCTTAAAACATCCCTCGTTTTGAGTCCTACACTCTTGATCTGATGACCCCTTGCTGCCTAGATAGGTTTCCCCAATGCCTCTGCTATAGCCTGCAGACAAATCAGGTAGCAATAGAAAAAGGAGAAAGGAAGACACTTTGTTAAGCATGGGAAACTTGTTTTTAAATCTTAAGGCTCAACAGAAAGAGATACAGAGCAGAATCTAAAGTGCATGATTCATGGTATTAGTACCTGGAAGAAGTCAACCAAACTTCTTGCTTCTTTCCAACAACACAAACACACACACACACACACACACACACACACACACACCCACACACACACACACACACACACACACACACACACACACA
>JBCNYG010000008.1:23618075-23635575 GCA_039654305.1 Porochilus rendahli | reverse complement strand
CTATCATGCAGATAGTACTCTCCGTGATTGGGTACAACTGACCCAATTTTTTTTTTTCTGACTCAGTAATAACTTTGAATAAATCTCAGCTATGGCTGACTGATATGATTATGAGAGTTTCAGCCCTACAGATTAAAATCAGCCAAGCCCAAAAAAAAAAACAACTCACACACGAATATGTTGTTGTTCCGCCTTTAGCCTCGCTTACAGCAAGTAATCGTCATGCCACCGTTTCAACAAACTTAAGCAACATAACATTTATTTTCATCCGGTGTCGGGTTCATTTCTCACCGACGTCTTGAATTGATGAGTAAAAACACTGAACCACTCCATAAAGTCTTCTCCAGCACATCGTTTGCTGTCCAGGACTTA
Organism: Porochilus rendahli; assembly: GCA_039654305.1. Taxonomy (NCBI): domain Eukaryota; kingdom Metazoa; phylum Chordata; class Actinopteri; order Siluriformes; family Plotosidae; genus Porochilus; species Porochilus rendahli. Next base: position 23,635,203 of record JBCNYG010000008.1, on the reverse strand, counting down.
AACTCAGGACTTTTATGCTGTGAGGCAGATGTGCTACGCACTATGCCACCATCTGTTGGGCTTTTTACACCCGAGCCTAGTGGCTCATCAGGCTGGAGCTTATTCCGGATTCTGTAGCATTAAGCGACCAGGAATTCAACTCCTCCTGGATGGGATGCTGGTCCATCGCAGGTTACCTTCCCAGTATTTTTGCTGGTACCCATTTACACTGCTGGGTGGACAGACACTTGTGGTTAAGACCTTGCTCAGTGGTCTTAGCACGATGGGGGTCTACGCCACCGTGCTGCCCATATTTGGTTTATGTTTTATTCAAAATGAAGTAGGCAATCACGATACTATGTTCTGCATGCCAGACATACAATAATCAATCACAATGATGCTATAATTCAGTTATCCCACGGCAAGCATGCAATAACAAGAATGATTTGATGGATTTCCACCAATCAGAAGCGAGAAAATCTCTTGAATGAATAATAATGACTGTTATCAGCCACTGAGCTGAAGTCTTTACAAAGCCAGTAATCCGTGTGTATTTCTCTCTGCAGTGAACTCTCTGGGCATCAGTGATGAACTCAAACAGAAGCTGCAAGATGTGATGGTAGACAGACACAAACTAACACTGGGGAAAACACTCGGAGAGGGTAAGCATGGCTTCATGTCCTGCAGTGGTTTTACAGCCTTCAAGCTTGAAAAGTAATAACAATGTGTGTTAATGTGTGCAGGCGAGTTTGGCTCTGTTATGGAAGGCCTGCTGTCTCAAGAGGACTCGGTGCTTAAAGTAGCAGTAAAAACAATGAAGAGTGAGTTTCGGGACACAAGATATTGAAAATGAATCAAATCCATATTTTGCGCGGGGCCTGCGTAGATCCTTCATACTCTTCGTGCAGTTTTTTTGACAAAAAGTTGTTATTTTTTCAGTTGCTATTTGTACGCGCACTGAAATGGAGGACTTTCTGAGAGAAGCGGCCTGTATGAAGGAATTTGACCATCAAAATGTCATGAGGCTACTAGGTAAGAAAAGCAAATGCTGCTCCAGCAAAGAAGTTTTCTTACAAAGCAAGAAAACCAAGCGGATACGTTCAAATGTTGATGCATAGCTGCTGTTACTACCCTGACATTCGTTATTTACCTTTAAGTGCACACTGCACTTAAGAGTTTTTCTTTCTTTATTACTGCAGTCATTTTAACGGCGAACCGCATACTCCTACTGTGTCCTACTAGGGCGGCTGGAACCTATCTCAGCCAGCATCGGGTGAAGGCAGGTTGCACCCACACCATTGCAGTGCCAACACACACACACACACACACACACACAAATATTTCCACTCACACCTAGGAGCAATCTGGACCAACCAGTTAGACTACTGTGCATGTCTTTGGACTCTGGGAGGCAACCAGACTACCCAGAGGAAACCCACACAGGCACATGGAGAATATGTATACTCCACACCAAAATGCCTCAGTCAGCTTCCGAGTGGCGAATCGACAAGATGTGCGACTATCAACCGGAGACTGCAAGTTCGAATCCGGGTTCAGGCCCAGCCATCCGCGAGCGGGATTCCATGGGAGACTGTGACCACCAGCCAATCATGGGCGCCTGTAAGCTCATTCGTACGAAGGGGTGAATAGCGCTTTCCTTCTGAGTCTGTTATTCTCTCCCTGGTTGGTGGTGGTCGTATGACAGGAAAGCAAATACTTGATGGGAGGGAACTGGATATGTTTGAATTAGAGAAAACTGAGGGGGGAAAAGGCAATAAAAATGCCTAAATGTCGAATGCTGGACCTCGAACCCAGAACTTTCTTGTTGTGAGGCAAACTTGCTAACTACTACACCACCGACCACAGCAATTGTTTAAAGATCAATTCGCCACATTTCATTTAATGTTGTGCAACAAAAAAAAAAACACAGCTTGTCGTGGTACAGAGAATCTAGCAAGTGAAAACATCAACTTCCTTAAAACTTTCCCATGTCAGAAAATGTACTGACTGAATGACTGCACTTATTCATGGTTCTTTGTTAAATAAATAAAGCACACTGGCTGTTGGAGATACTGAAAGCAGTTTGCAAAAAGAGGCATCCAAGTGAAGCCTGAGTCATTTTCCAAACAATTACAGTATGATACTAATCAGATGGGAAGCTCCAGAGATATGAAACCTGACTTGAATGGTTGTCCCATGCCCATATCTGAGTTGATGCTGATGACGGGCATGAAGACGAGGGGCAGTAATTAAAAATAAAAACAGATTAATTCAGAACGATAAAAAACACAAAACACAGGCTCATACACCACTGCTCAGACTTGCACAGAATAAAAAACACACACTCTAACTCAACTAGTTAGACAAAACATCCATCAAAGCAAAACAACACCAAACGTGAACCGGAGAACAACAAAAACTGGTTGAATGTATAATTACAAACTAATTAACACAGCTCGTCAAAGCAATCCTCACCGCACCACACAAGAAGGTCGTGGGTCTGATTCCTGGGTTCGGGGGTTTCTGTGTGGAGTTTGCATGTTCACTCCGTGCCTGCATGGGTTTCCTCCGGGTACTCCGGTTCGATACCACATTCCAAATACATGCACTGTAGGCTAACTGGCTGTCCCAGATTGCCCCCCGGTGTGCGTGTGAGTGTGAATGGTTGTACGTGTGATGCCCTGCAATGGTCTGACGAGCTGTCCAGGGTGTACCCCGCCCTCGCAAAGATTCAGCTGAGATGGGCGCCATCCTTCCCACTGAATGAATCAGATAATGAAAGACAGTGAAAAGGAAAACGTGTTCACCTTTCCTTCTTTCACTTCAGACGGTGTTAGGGGAAACACAGGAGAGGCGTATGAAGATGATTTTTTTTTTAGTATGCATGATTATGTTGTGTCTGATAAAAATGTGTGTTTGTGTTTTTCAGGAGTATGTTTGCAGACTGTAGAGAGTGAAGGATTTCCATCTCCTGTGGTGATTCTGCCCTACATGAAACATGGTGACCTGCACAGCTACCTGCTCTACTCGAGACTTGGAGACTCACCTGTAGTGAGTGTCTTGTGCACACACACACACACACACACACACACGAAACCTTATACTTCTATCTTTGTGGGGACATTCATTGACATAATACATTCCCTAGCTCCTTACCCTAACCTAAGGGGATTACCACGGCTAAATGCCTTTACCATAAAGCAGGCCCCATACATGAGCAATTCAGCGTGGTTCCAAACTGCACTGACACGCCAAAATATGACGGCAATGTGGCAAAACTGCCTTTCATGCAGGCGGTTTGAAGGTGGTTCAGTGCAGTTTAAAATGACGGTGGTGTGGCAGAACAACAGTGCGCAGTAATATAAAAACAGGGTTGAACAGTGTGAACAGGGTTTAACGCAGTTCGGAAAGGTTGCAAAAGGTGACAAGATGGCAGCTACAAGGCAGCTAGATGGTGATACACATTTTTGAGGACCGCACCGAAATTACAGGTTTACAGGCTTATGATGGTCAGTTGATGGTGAAACACCATCATGGTGTCAAGACGATGTGACTGCGGTCCAACATGGTTTTGAGTCGCACGGAACCTCTGTCAGTGTGAGGCCAACTTAACCTGAACCCAAAAACAAAGTCTTAGCCTTTAAACAGTCCATTGAAAAAGTGAAAATGTCCTCACTTCCTAAATATATCCTCATTCTGTTGGCCAACAACATATTCTGGTCTACAGTGTGAATGCTATGATTATCAGAAATGTTGTTCCGCTAAGAGCACCCTTTCTTCGTCATTAGGGATCTAAAAAGAGGCACAGATATTACATTTTTTTAAAAAAAGCTTTTTATAAAAAAAAAAAAAAAAAAAAAAGTATAATCTTACTTCACCCTTTTTTCCCTGTAAGATTTATTACATCACACAGGAAACTGAACTCCCTTATTCTCTGGCAGATGCTTAGTTTCATGCATTAAACCATTTCCAGTATGTCTGGCATGGAGTCAACACAATTCATTACAGTCTAATAGTTCAAAATCAATGATATCGCAGGCTTTTAAATATGAAGGCTTGCTAATACATCCTGCAATGTTTTATTTATTTATTTCATTTCATTACCCACAATTCTTAACCTCTGCAAAAGCAAAAATACACCGATACCGTATCACTTTGGCGTTATAATTCTTATTCCCTAGTCTATACCTTTTAAAAATCTCACCCTAATGACTCAGTCACTGGCTGAATCTCAGCCAACACCGGGCGAAGGCGGGGTACACCCTAAACGGCCTACCTGGCTATTTAAGGCCAACACACACACACACACACACACACAACCAACCATTTACACCTCAATTTTGGACTGTGGGAGGAAACCAGAGTACCTGGAGGACCACTACCCCACCGTGTGTTTTTTTTGTTTTGTTTTTTGAAAATAACAATGAATTCATCAGAAACTGCTGAAATCGAGCTAAGCCTTCAGATATGTGGTCAGACGCCAGAATGTAACAAATGACCAATCTATTAAATTTGACTAAATAGAGGACGTACTCTACTGCCCTCTAATGTTCAGTGAAGTGTACTGAGCACTTTTGTGGTGTTTCTTTCACTGAGATGATCATATACAGTAGGTATATTATTAAATACATTTTTGTATTTTTTTTTACAGTATCTACCGTCTCAGATGCTGGTGAAGTTTATGACTGATATTGCTCGAGGGATGGAGTACTTGAGCAGCAAGAACTTCATCCACAGGGACTTGGCTGCACGTAACTGCATGTTAAATGAAAACATGAACGTGTGTGTGGCTGACTTTGGGCTCTCTAAGAAGATTTACAACGGTGACTACTACAGGCAGGGTCGCATCTCAAAAATGCCTGTCAAGTGGATTGCGATTGAAAGCCTGGCGGACAGAGTTTACACCACCAAGAGTGATGTGGTAAGCTACCTGTGGGCATCTGTGTGTGTGTGTGTGTGTGTGTGTTTATTACATTACACTGATTTTTTATCTTATTTAACATATTTTACATACATTTACATTATATAGTATTTTAATATATTGAAAGTATTTTAAGTTCATTCTTAACATTATAATGTTTTATTATATTTAATCATTTTTATTTTCTAGAGTTATTGTGAGAAATGCATTTTTATCTCCCGCCATCATTGAAGACGAGCAGAGCGGAAGCTATAGAAATGGGTTCCATCCATCCATCTGTTAGCGTGATAACTTCGGAAAGAAATAACATAGGATCACCAAATTTGGTGGATGGGTCCCCTTTAGGGTCAAATAAAGTAGGACTGTATATGGGTCACCTTGACTTTGTTTCAAGGTCACATTTTAGACTTTGGACCTACCAATTCCTGTTAATGTGCTATGAAAGGAAATGACAGAATCACCAAATTTGTTAGATGAGTAGAAGGTCTTGGTTGGGATTGTCCATGTGTGACCTTGATCTTGTTTCAAAGCTTGTTCCAAGTTAGTGAATTTTTTCCTATATTGCACTTGTTAAGGCTTGTCAGTGCAATAACTTTATTAGGAAAAACAAATCAAAGGATCAACAAATTTGCTGAATGGATTGCCCTGAGAAGGTCTTGGATGGGACTGTGTATGGGTTACCTTGAGCTTGTTCCAGCAGTCAACATAGTAAATATAGATATAAATATATACATTTTTTATACATAATATTTTGACTTTTTATTATTGACACGGGGTGGTATGGTGGCGCAGTGGCTAGCACGTCTGCCTCACAGCAAGAAGGTATGGGTTCAATTCCCGGGCTCGGGTGATTCTGTGTGGAGTTTGCATGTATATTTTTTTGGGAATTGAAACATCCTGTATCATAGATGGGCTGGAATAATTGAAATAAACATGCAATGGTGTAACACAGATGTAATACACATGTATATATTTTTTATTCTTCTAATCAAAGCCACTAAACGGAGTGTATCTTTTATCAGTGGTCATTTGGCGTTACAATGTGGGAAATCGCTACCCGTGGACAGACTCCATACCCTGGTGTGGAGAACAGTGAAATTTATGACTATCTGAGGCAAGGCAACCGCCTGAAACAGCCGCCAGACTGCCTGGACAGCATGTAAGTGTTTTTAAGTAGATATTTTAATCAGGATTACATATGTGCACAAACTTAAGTTACATGCTAACGTCTTCCCTCCAGATACTCCTTAATGTTCTCCTGCTGGTTGCTAAGCCCAAAGGACCGGCCGAGCTTTGAGATCTTGCGTTGCCAACTTGAGAAAGCCCTCGAGGAGCTTCCTGACCCACAAGACCCTGACGAGATCCTCTACGTCAACATGGAAGAGTCATCAGGAGAGCTGGGGGCCGTCGGGGGACGGGAGCCCAACATAGCCAGTGGCGTGTGCTCTTTTGGGCCATTAAAGGGTACAGAATCGGTGGCAACCGCAGAGGTTCACCAGCCTGGTCGCTACGTCATCTGTCCCCAGCACGAGAACCAGCGACTACTCAGTGCTGATTCACTAGAAAGCCTGAATCTCACAGGGTCAACGCCGACTTTATTACTCCAGCCGTCCGCTCGGGGAACTCCCGTGCCAACATCTGAGATTAATACATCGGATGAGAGAGAGTGCCCGGGGGGCAAGAGGATCATGTGGTAGTGACACTTGAACTGAATGAGAGGCGGTAGACATAGACAGGCTCTGTAGTGCCTGATCAATTAGGTTGAAGAAGGATTCAGTTCGAGGTTTGTCCTTTGACCTTTTCTCCATCCTGTCCACCTCTTCTGTTCATGGAAGCACACACTTAGCAAGACATTCCCCGAACAAAGGCTTATCATGCTGTATGTGTACGACATCCTGTATTACTCAGAACCCATCATGCTTGAAGTAAGATTGGGGTAGAAATTAGCTTTTGACCTTTCACGTCCTCAGTGTTAGTGTTCTCCTGACCTCACACTGCCCTAGTTCTTTTTTGATTGAAGTATTTTTGAGATGTAAACATTCTCAATATAAAATCAAGGTTACATTGGATCCAGAGTCTATCCTGCTGTCCTGGGAACAATCTGCACTGGGCAGGAATACATCCTGGGCATAATGCACACACTCAATCACACTAAGGGGCAATTTATATGTAGCCAGTCCACTACACACATATACACACACACACACACACACACACACATATTTATATACAAGATGATTTTGGGTTTGATTCGCAGGCTCGGGCGTTTCTGTGTGGAGTTTGCATGTTCTCTTCGTGTTCGCGTGGGTTTTCTCCAAGTACTCCGGTTTCCTCCTACAGTCCAAAAACATGCACATTAGATTATTTGGCTGCTCCAAATTGCCCCTAGGTGTGAATGTGAGTGTGAATGGTTTTGTGTGTGTGTGTGGTCAGGATGCACCTCACCTTCGCTCAGTGTCGGCTGAGGTAGGTTCCAGCTTCCAGTGAGTACATATATATTAGTACAGTGAGAAGGTTCTGGGTTTGAGTCCCGGGCTCTGTGGAAGTGTTTCTGTGTGGATTTTGAATCTTCTCCCTGTGCTTGTGTACGGTTTCCTCTGGGTATCCCAGTTTCCTCCCTCCGCCCAAAGCCTTGTATTTTAGGCCAATTTGGCTGTTCCAAATTGCCCCTATATGTGATTTCAAATAGTGTGTGTGTGTGTGTGTGTGTGTGTGTGTGTGTGTGTGTGTGTGTGTGTGTGTTGGCCCTGTGATAGACTGGCGATCTGTTCATGGTGAACCCCTGCCCTTAACCCAGAGTTGGCTGAGATAGACTAGACTGAGGTAGCAGTGCTACCTTCTACACCTTCATGCCACCCAAGTGTGTATTTGGAAACGCCAGTGCCAAAAGGCCTCTTCTATTACTGTTAAAGGGAATAGTAGCTTCTCAGCATTGCTCAGCATTGTTTCCAAAGTGCCCCATTTAAAAGACAAATCTACATCAAGACTGCACACACATATCTACCTGCTGAAAGCAAGAACCATTTACAAAAGCTCAACAATGGCATTAAGTATCAGAATAGAAGAATTCTGGATCTGATAAGCTAGCATAACACCAAGCTAAAGTACCGCATGTTAATTAAATATAAAAAGGTACTCAGGAGATACTCGCTCTCAAGCCAATTGTTGTGTAAATATCAGTAGCATGAGAGCAGCTTAGCCAGCAGATCACTGCCAATCCGGAAAAGGGAAACAAACCTTCCATCTTTAAGCCTGTGTTCACTCTACGGCTGCTTAAAGATTCCAGTTGAGGGTTTATTCTTAGTAGTAGTAGTAGTATTTTTGCTGTATGCCTCTTCATATGTCTTCAAGCCAACATTTCCAAAGACAAGAAACTTGAAGCACTTCTGGCTTTCTATACAAGCCCTGGGTAGAAAATACCAAGTACAAAGTAAAAAATTGAAAAAAATTTGAAAAAAAAAACCAGGAAAGAATCTTTGAAAGAAAGTTGGAGAGTTATTTTTATGCCACCAATGTTTATAAACCAGTCCTGGTTCTGAAATCCAACAAATCCAAACCTACAATACAGTTTCAGACACCATTAGTAGATATTAAGTCGCTTTACCTGTCTACCTACTGTACCTGGCAGGATAACATACTTCAGTCAGGAGGTACTGCGTTTTTTTCTTAGCCTGTCATATCTGAGACCAGTTGTATGGTTTCTGTAACATTGGTAACGTGAGGTATTATAAAAGAGCCTACATACTGTAGGTTCCTAGGTAAGACATGCTTAGGACATACATACCGGGCCGGGTACTGCCGTGCTGGTTCAGCAGGGCCTCGACTCAAGCACAGTATTATTTGTGTTTGTTATTGTTATTTGTATATCTGAAATCTTGCACTAATCATTTCCAATACACGTTTTTGTGTGTTCCTGATACACGTTTGTCTTTTTCTTTTCTTTTATGTGATGTGTTTGTACATGTGTGTGTTCTTCTGTTCCACATTGTCCATTTGTTTATTCAGTATTCCTCTCGGAACAGACTACAGGCCAGATTTACCTAAAAAGTTTTGCTGTGACTACCCCATTACATATGCATCTTTGGGAGTTCTCTTCTCAAGGTGCATTTTTAAGAGAATTTTTAAATCAAGCGAGCAAACTGATAAGGTTCCCTCACACTCTGCATCACGATCCTGATTGGCCCCGCTCATATTCCGATGTTACGTGGAAGGAAATCTGAGAACGTCGCAAAGCGTGGGTGTACATTGGAGAGCATCGGAGGACATTATAGAATTGCAGGGTAAATTTGGGGTAGTGTAAAATATTTTGGGAGTGTTGAAAAAATGCAGAGTAACGAAAAATCTGAGTGACATCGGTACACATCGGCAGTGACCGGTTTTACATTGGTAATAAATTTGGGGGGGAAAGGAGCAGCATCAGGACACATTCCGGTCATATTTTAGGTAAATTTCAGATAGATCAGAGAGACATCGCAACAACATCGGTACAAATTGGAGTGGTATTGGTATAGATCGCACTAACATCAAATGAAACATCGGAGTCACATTGGGTAAAAACAGAATCAATTCGGAACATATTGGAACAAAATCGCATGTAACTTCGGAATAACTTCGGAATGTGTCCGGCTCAATTAGGACCATGATCAGTATTGTGTGAGTGCACCCTTATTAAGGGAAAAAGCATGTTTCATTTTTAAGCTTAACATGGCAACAATTATTGCTGCGTGAAGGAGGCATCACAGAGCGTTCTACTTTTTATCCGTCACCTATCCTCATTTCCGTCAACATGGTGTTTCATGAGAACATATGTTACATATGTTTATGTGCTTTTTTTTTGGCGTCAACAAGCTGCATCTGTCTCGTTGGATAATTACATTTTGGGATTCCTGTTTGTTTGTTGCGTGTTCTTTGTAGATCACCCAGTAAATTCTGTATAACTATTAGCGCTACGTAATCTTGCACCCACATGCTATTTTGACCCGCTCAGTAAATCCGGCCCTGTGTTTGTAATTTTAGGCTACAATGAAATCAGCTGAAAAAAATTGACACCGAAGGTATTGAAAGTTAAATCACCAAAATTTTGAAGGTTGTTTGTTTGTTTGTTTGTTTGTTTGTTTATTCGTAAGTATAGCTTAGCAATCAATGAATGTGTTTTACATGAACTTTGTGGTACGGATATTTGTAAATTTCCTTAAATTGTAAACATTTTTAAAATCATATATTGAATTTCATGAATTTAAATGGATTTCATGTCAATATTAAAAATTTTGTTACTAGAACAAAGTTTAAAAAATTATATTTAAAGTTTATCTGAATACCTGAATTTGCTTAAGATCATGTTTCAATTAGGTACATTAAAGAGATAAAGCCATCCACATGTCCTCAACTGCATATATTCAGTGACGTTTTCCCCAAATATAATGAAAATTATGTTAGAGCAATTTACATAAAATATCATTTATGGTCAGTTATATAAGCTGTGCATACTTTGGAACAAAAATATTATATTACATCCATATTCATAAACATGTGTGATCTACAGTACATACACACTTCACAGTGCCTTGGGAAAGCCAGTATTTTGTTTTTAATTGGTTCTTTAATCTGTAGCATTTGGCATTTAAGTCTAGATATTATTAAAATTGCTGTTATGTTTTTGTAAGATTTTTGATACGCTTTTATATGAAATAAATGCTACCTTTACAATTCATAATCATAAATCTGTCTGTTACTTTGGAAGTCACATTGTATGGTATCTTAGCTTTATTACTAACAAAGGTCAAAAGTTGAATGTTATCTTTATTTCCTACATTCCTGACAAGTTTATGTACTCCAGCTTTAAACATAGAAGCAAAATGAATTATTCTGTCGAGGTAAGCAGCCTTTTACATTCATAAAGTTATCTAGAAATCTTTTTGGATTCATATTTACTAACTTTTAATGGTGATTTTAAGCTTGTTTTAGGATTTTGACCATTGCAACTCTATACCTATTCCCTGTATTTGCTTTAATTGCTAACAGATAAAGGAAATTATTGGTCGCGGGCAGTTCGGAGACTTAATTGAATTCTCATATCCTATTGGTTTTTCACACTGGGGCGTGTATGAAGGAGATGGACAAGTGGTTCATTTTGCAGTTGCAGGTAAGCTTATGAGGCTGCACATCTCAACACTCTACCATACCCCTAGAGTCACTACAGACATGACTACAGCGCTGGACGTCAAACAGAACAAAAACAATAATAATAAGCAGGTCGTGGGTACCAAAGACTCAAAGACATTAGAAAAGCTCACTGTTAATTCACTTTTGAACTTTACGCGCACACATGGTACTTTCCAGTCACCTTCGTTTTATTGCCCCACTCTGGGATCGGAGAGCACTTAACTGCAAGATCATACCCTGTACACACAGAGACACAGTGGTGAAGAAACAGACCCACATTTCTTTACCCACAGGTGAAACTCATCAACATTTCATCGGCTGGCTCTAGCTGGGTTCTCTCGGTCAGTAGGTGTGAAATCATGCCCTTGTTGCCACAATTAGAATCGAATGTCACCAAACCCTTCACAACTTTCAACTTTTCTTCATATTGGACTAGACCACGACTAATGCTACAACTGGACTAAGGGTGAGACCGACTCACTTCAGACAAGTTTGAAATTTAAAAAAAGATGAAAGTGACAGTTTATTCGTTTTACAACGCCAAAAGGAAGCGAGTGCCCTGGACGTAAGATACATCTTTATGAATGGCCTCTGTCGTCATATAGTATTTCATGAGAAGCAAAAACAATACCCGATAGAAGCAAGTAACAAAGATATGCCAATTTTATGTCCAAGTGATGCAAATTTTGTGAGAATAAAACAATGATAAATTATTTTATAGTTATTGGCAATTTACGCTACAAATTTGAACCCTGTAGCCTGTATGGTCACTTGACTGTCAATGTTTTCACACGTGTTGATAGCCTTCTACTGACCACTGTTCATACAGGTGAAACTCCAAAAATTCGAATATTGTGCAACAGTGCAAAATTTATTTCAATAATTCAACTTAAAAGGTGAAACTAATTTATTATATAGGCTCATTCCATGCAAATCTTTATCTGTTATCAATTTGAAGATTATGGCTTACAGCAGGGAAGCTTTGTAATTTGATGCCAGAGAACCGACGGCGGTTTTGGGAACCGCTGCCAGAATGAGACAGTTCACCAGATCAGACGGTTGAATTTACCTGAGTAATTTAAAAATGATTTAGCATGATTTATATGTGTACAAGATACACTGTGACTATTGAACTAATCATTTGTGTTCACCTCATGTTATGGTGTTGTTTTGTTATTTTCATATATATATATAATATATATGGCATTTTTGGAAAAGTCACAAATGCATCAAGTATTTTGATAAATTTAATGCTGCCAGTTTAATAAAACATATTATTGGGCGCCATTTGGCGACCAAAATTACAATATGCTAGCCCGTATTATTGTATTGTGGTATATTTTATTAGGCTGCTGAAATGACATTCATTCATCCATTCATTTTCTGAACCGCTTAATCCTAATTAGCGTCGCGGGGAGGCTGGCGCCCATCTCAGCCGACTCTGGCACGGGGAGAACATGCAACTCCGTTTGCTTGCGTGGGTTTCCTCCGGGTACTCAGGTTTCCTCCCATTATCCAAAAACATGCACAGTAGGCTAATTGGCTGTTCCAGATCACCCCTAAGTGTGAGTGTGAGTGCGAATGGTTGTGTGTGATGGACCCACAATTGACTACCAAGCTTTTTAGGGTGAGATATTCTCATATATGAATGCATGGAGTAATCCTGCGAAGCCATCAGAATGGGACAGTGGGAACTACTATCCCCTCACAGTTCTGGAGTCTAGGGTTCCATCATGAGATCGGGAGCTTGTGTAGAGTCCTACTTTCCTCCTAAATGGTTGTAGTTCGACTGGCTATGCTAAGCTGGCGTGCAGGAAACTAGTGTGTGAATATGTCTTGCGATGGTCCGGCATCTCAATTATGGTGTCGGACCACTTCCTGTCCAGTGTGACTCTGTTGGGCTCTACATCTACCACAACCCCGACTGAATTAAAGTGGCAAGGGGGTGATCATACTAGAGGTGTGATAGCAAAGCAATTGATGCAAATTGCATTTCGTCGTTTTTCATTCTGAAATTTTGGTCACGCAACATTTGCGGCATCGCATTTTTTAATTGCAACAAGGTGCACACTTCCACGCGGAAAGTTTGAGACTTGCTGGCATCCGTCATGTTTCGTATATATTTTGTCATCACTCATATTTTATTCACATTTTGTTTGTGCAAATACAGAGTGAAGGGTTTGAGAACAAAAAGTAAACAAAGCTGATTTACAACAGGAGATTTACTTTTTTTTCGCCAAAACAATCGCTAATTACTCACAAAAATTGTTGCGCGATCTTCTCCCGACATTCACTTGCTATGCGTATTTAAGCCTCAAAATATTTGCTTGCATGTAGTCGCAAAATTCGCAAAAAAAAAGAAAAATCGTTAAAAAAAATCTTTTTGCACCAGCCACTTTGCTATCGCAACCCTACTGTGATCATCCCCCTTACCAAAGATTAGTGAAAAGATGCTATTAAACTGAGCTAGTACATTAAACAGTATATACTTATTCCTTGCTCTGTAAGGGTTATAAAACAAAGATGATGTCATGCCCAAGTCTTGAAGGGAAATGAATAATGCTTTGTATAAAACAATAGTTTATTTGCATTGATTTTTTAAAATTTCAGATGAAAATGAATTGCAGAGGAGGTTTCGTGTGCACATATTACAGAAAGTGTTCCCGTCATGTGGAAGCATTCTTCTGGGACAAACTAAGATCCGGCGTCAGCACATTACTCACGTGCCTGTGCCCAAAGGAGCGCGGATCAAAATCAACAACGACTGTCATCACTATCCAGTATCTTCTCTCACTGATATGAGGTGGAGACTGAATGGGTTACTGGGTGAAGTGCTTCATTACAACCTGTTATCTCAGAACTGCGAGCACTTCGCCACGTTTGTGCGGTACGGCGTGGCTGTGTGCAATCAGGTTGGGTGATGATAACAAATCTTTTTGAAGTGTCAAATCTTTTGTAACAATTTTTGGTCATTTAGTTATTTGTGCGTGTGTGAATGTGTGTGTGTCGTCCTCAGATACCACTTCATAAAGACAAGGAGCAAAGGGGAATAACGCACTTGTTCCAGGACATCATAACTCGGAAATCTGTGAGCGTAAAGTTCTGAAAATATATCAATTAATAAAATAGGATTTTAACATTTAAACCTGTCCCATAATTTATAGTTACGACCTAAAACTGAAACTCATTCCCTCACTTATTTGCTGAAACATTTAATCCTACTAGGGTTGCGGGGAGGCTGGAGCCTATCTCAGCCAACACTGGGCGAAGGCAGGGTACATCCAGTACAGCTCGCCAGACTATCGTATGGCAACACACACTCACATGTCGAATCAATCTAGCAAGCACAGGTTAGCCTAATGGTGGGAGGAAACCGGAGAACCTGGAGAAAAACCATGCAAGCATGGGGAGAACATGCAGACTCCACAACATTAAAGGACCTTCATGCTGTGAGGTGTTACACAGTACACACCAAAATGCTTTACAGCTATCAAAATTTGGCGGCAAGGTGGCGTAGTGGTTAGCATGTCTGCCTCACTGCAACAAGGTCCTGGGTTCTGGGTCGTCAGCGACGACGTTGGGTTTCTTACGTATACTCTGGTTTCCTCCAACAGCGAAAGGGTATGCACATTAGGCTAACTGGCTGTTCCAAATTGCCACTAGATATGAGTGAGTATAATTGGTTGTGTGTGTTGCCCTGCTATGGTCTGGCGAGCTGTTCAGGGTGTACCCCAGCTTCACTTAGTATGGCTGAGATAGTGTTAGCTCCAGCTTCCCCGCGACCCTACGAGGATTAAATGGCTTGGAAAATGAGTGCGTTTTAGGTCAAGGGATTGTGGACTTATATGTTGTATGGGAAAATAAACGCTTTAAACTATTAAGTATAAATAATTACTATGTGGTAATTAGGGGTTTTAGGGGGGTGACAGCAAGAAGGTCCAGGGTTGCTTGTGTACTTGTATGGGTTTCCCCTGGGAGCTCTGGTTTCCTCCCATGCAAATTAGACTATTGGCTCTTCCAAACTGCCCCTAGATAAGGTTTTTTTGTCACTGAGAATTCAGTAACAGATTAGGGACAGTGTTGGCTCACTGGTTACTGATTAGAAGGTTGTCTGGTTCAAGCCTCAGTCACGCCAATCTGCCCCTGATGGCCTCTTGAGCAAGGCCCCTAACCTGCATCTGATTAGTTGTATAAATTAGATAAAAATGACGTTGACCTGAATAGAGGTGCCCGTCAAATGCCATAAACCTAAAAGTAAATGTAAATTTCAGACCAGGAAGCACATGAAAGTACCTGTATTCAGTACATGTTGAATAGTGCTTTGCATGAAAACCAAAATAAAAAAGAAAATCCGGAAAACAATTTGAATCCTGTGTAATATTCCAGCACAGTCCGGTGTAACTCAAGTACAAAACAAACAAAACAAAAAAAACCACACATGTCGTCGTTAACGTTAAAACAGGTCTCTGTAAAACAACTGATTTGCACTGCATGGAGTTCAGCTAGCTTCAAATAACACATTATATTATAATATATTATATAACACATATTCTACGTTATTACATAATATCAAACTATTTTACTGCATAGGCAATTCCAAACTTTGCATGTACCTCATATGCCTTCTTACAGGAATTATGGGATTTCTGGGGGCTCACTGTGTGTCAGTCTATGCTTGTGAATGAGTGTGCATGTGGGAATGTGAAAAATACATTAATATTAGTGTGTACGGTATATTCCCTTATGTCACACATTAAGCCAGCACAAAACTACTACTCAGCTTCACAATCAATCAAATAATAGCAAATACAAAGAGCCTTTTGTTACATAGATGAGCTAGTTCCATAAATGTTCGTCTTTGTAAGCTTTTATAATAATACAGTCACAATAGCAGGTCTTGGGTGTCGTTAGTAAATGTGTGAGTTCCTGTTTACAGGCTGGCTTTATAAATTACAAAGAATCTAGAAATTGCACATCATTATGTCAGGTTTTAGTAGAGGTTATGACATCATAAGAGCTCTTAATCACACACACACACACACACGCACACACGTCATAGAGATTATACACTTAGGAAGAAGCCTCGATATGACCGTCCAGACTTCAAAGACTAAATAAGATGGGACCGTCAAACAGGAGGGAGGTTTACATCCCCATATCACAACAGTCCAATCACATGCCATATACGCATTTGAGTATATACAGTACACCATCGTTTTTTTTCTTGGTACGGTCCCAGCACCGACCTCGTTGTGACGAAAGACAGTAAAGTCATGGCTCATTTCAGGAGGTTTAGGTCATCAGCGAAGTCGCCAGAGCCTGGTGGGTGCAGGCAGCGGGCAAAGCGCCACTGACACACCATGACGCAGAGGGGCAGCATGAAGAGGGCGCAGATTCCCGCCATGACATAAGCGATGGTCATAAGGGTCGACTCGTCTGTCTGGGGCACGTTGTAGCCACAGTCTTCCAGCTCTACTCCATGAAAGGGGCCCTCCACCGACGCTGTACGGAACTCATCATGAACTGAGGACGGTTGAATACAAGATGAATTTTTTTTTAAATCAATTAATGAAAACAAGTGCAAATGTATTGATTTGTTAAATTAATTTAATTTTCACTTGAGAAATTAAGCAAAAATGCACGGGGGGTGGGGGGGCTAACGGAATATATATAAAAATATTGTATGTATATATATATATATATAAAACTAATTATATATACAAAAATAATTGCAGAACAGGCCACAAGGGGGCATCATATTTCTACATCATCTGCCACTATACCCCACATAAACCTGAGATTGCACTACCTTGGTGAAGGTTTGCACTTTCTCTGTGCATTTGTAAGAAATATAGTAATTGGAAACTTTTTAAACTATATAAGCAACAAAATGTCGTATTGATTAGAAGTCTGTTATTTAAAAGTAGAATTTTTATAAAAAAAATTTTTTATTAATTGCCCTTATATTCAATTTAATTCAATTCAATTAAATTTTATTTGTATAGCGCTTTTTACAATTGACGTTGTCGCAAAGCAGCTTTACACAGTAAATTAAGTTGGGGAGGA
>JBCNYG010000008.1:23606086-23617864 GCA_039654305.1 Porochilus rendahli | reverse complement strand
TATGTCACCAGCGGCGAAAAGTCATCTCCACAGTCACTGAGTGCAGATCTAAGCCCACATGGAGCTTCATCAGCATTCATCATCTTATATTCCATGTTTTGTAAGTGTATGATCAGTAACGTTGAGTATTTTAGTGTCATGCCGTCACCAAGTTTTCTGAATTTAGCAGTCATTCTATGTCTGGTAACAATTTCGTCGATAACACAAACATTTAAACACCTCACATCATAAGTTACTATTTAATGTAAAACCAAACAAAATAATCGGCTGAATTTCATGGATTGATATAAACTAAGGGTAGACAACAAAAACATGAACAGATTTGTCTCCTATCCTACCATGACATGTGCTGACGGCGAAGCCGATACGTTTATGTTCGCGGTCGAAAACAACGTAGAAGCCCTCCATGATGACAGCACCCATGACGGTCCCTGTGGTTGACTGCGACACGGCAAACTTGTAGCAGTCCTCCTGCGCTGAGGCCACATCCTCTACAGGCCTGAGATATTGCTACAGAAAGTAAAGAGGGGACGGGGAACAGGTGTTAGCTCAAACACACACACACACACACACATTCACTTCTTCCAGCCTCAATGTATATAAAACCTAGATTGTGGTCTCATCTGAACATTACACCTTCATGTGCTCCTATAAATTGAAAAAGCCCTTGAAATTTTTAGTACCCATCTCCTGACTCCTAAGCTCCCTGAGATCTTTTGACAATGCCTTGCCACCCATAGTTGATTGTTCTCATAAATTCGAAAACTGCAAATGCTCTAGGAATAGTTGTTTTAATGCTGAACTAATCAAAATGATGACAGATTTTGACAGGGAAAGCCAAGTAGCTTTTCAAAAAACATTTCAATGTTTCTGTTTTTTAATGTTTTATTTCTTTTAACTGTTATATAATATCTTTAATTTGCCGGTTTTCAGTTGCAATCAGTAAATGCTGCTGGGAAAAATATTTTCTGTGTGTATGTTTTTATTTTAGGCTGCCATATAACAAAGTCTGAATACTTTTTGGGAATGGGGGGTGTGAACCGGGGGTGTTTCTATATTCACTGTATATGTTCATGTAGACATAATCAGACAATACAGTAGCATACAAAATGCATACCTGGGGTAGAATTGAGATGCGAAAAGACTGGTTACGGTTTTCACTCATTAAGTAGAGGGAAATAACGGGGAAGATGTGCCAGGGTGTGGTGCCCGCCTGCCAACAGACTAACTGCTCACCCAGCCAAAAACCTGAAGGAAACTGTTCAGTCTATGAGAGGGGAAGAAAATTAGTACAAGACAGATATAGAATTGCTAAACCATTTAGCAGGAATGATTTTCACAATCATGGCATATCTCAAATTCAGTCGGTACATTACGGGTATTCTGCTTTCTGGACTGCTCAAACATTACGCAATACGCAATACTTTGCTGTTTAAGATATCAGCACAGAATGGCTAACAGTACAGAGCCATAGCAAGTGAGCAAGGTATGGGACTGACATCTGCTGTTGTGGATGGTGTTGCATGGATGCCAAAGATTCCCTGTGACATAACTAATTCTGTGTAGCATCTCATCTGAACAGGGGAAATCTTTACCCAAGAGCTGCTCTTTCTCTGTGTTTTTGTTGAGGTACACATGCTACTTCTGAGATAACAGTAATCCTGGTTTATCTGCTTTCTGAATCCTTTAACCCATCCCGATATCTTACTGATGGTTGGAGTTCTCACCTTAGAAGCCCCTTGCTTCTGCTGATGATGTTCAATATGGTCAAAATTATTTAGGACTACAATTACCATGACAGCTATAAAATAACCACTAGACCAAATAGACTTCATGTTAAACTATAGTGAAATTTCTGCTACATGGTTTGTATTTTTATCTGGTTTCACCCAAATGAGGCTGGGTTTCCTTGTTCAGTCTGGTTCCTCACAAGGTTTCTACCTCGTGTCAACTGTGGGAGGTTGACAACACTGGGTGAAGGTACACCCTGTACACCCTGAACAGCTCGCCAGACCATCGCAGGTCCATGGAAATCTCAAAGTGAGCTGCACAAACTGTTTTATCGGGACCCTGAGGTTGAAAAATGTATTCCCGATATTTCATATTTGTGCCACTAGATGGGGCACCAATCCATACAATGGAAAGAAGTGAACTATTTAAAAATTATTTTAAATATCACCGTTTCAGTGTGACTAACAAATAGTTCCAAAGTAACTCCTAATTTCATTAAAAAATATTCTAATATACTGTACTAGAGGCCACGTAGCATGAAAAGCGGGCTGCTATGTGAAATACATTAGTATATTATAAGGAAAATACTTAATTTTCTTCAATATATTTTAACAAGTAAACATTTCTGCCTCTTTCACACTGCCTAGAGATAAAGCTGAAATTCTCCAACAGATAAACCCAAACAATTGACATTGTAGTCATTATCATGGATGGCGCAGTGAAATAGTGATTAGCACATATGCCTCACAGCAGGATGGTCCTGTGGTCAAGTCTCGTGCTCAGAAGTTTCTGTGTGGACTCTGCATATTCTCCTGTGCTTGCGTGGGTTACCTCCGGGAACTCCGGTTTCCTCCCACTGTCTAAATTGTCCCTAGGTGTGAATATCAGTGTGAATGAATGTGTGTGAGTGAGTGTGTGTGTGTGAATGTGTGTCTGACGAGCTGTCTAGGGTGTACCATGTCTTCGACCAGTTATGGCTGACATAGGCTCCATGTCAAAATGGAGCTCCCCATGACGCTAATAGGATTAAGTGGTTTTGCAAATGTTGTTTTGAATGGGCGATTAACATCGGACCAAATACGAGCTTGGATTTAAAATTGTTATGGTTTGTGGTTGTTTCTCTGCCTCAGGGACTGGACAGCTTGCCGTTATTGATTCACTGATGAATACTACATCATAATGAGTAACGAGTGCTTGAAATGTAAGTTGAACATGAATCTTTTGACAGGATAACAGCAAACACAGTAGAAAATGCACCAGGTAATGACTCAAAATACAATTGCAGATTTGAACCCCAGTGAAACTGTTGGGGTGTTTAAAAGGGTAGTGCAAGAAAACCTCACACATCTTGGAACTAAAGGAAGAAAAAATTCTGTAAACTGATACCAGGGGCTGGTAAACTGGTAAATGCCAAGAAGTTGAACACCAGCTTTTATATCATATCCATTAATATTTTTGTTGAATAAATGATTGAAAAAGGTAATAATCCTTGTGGTTTTCTCACTCACTCACTAATCTGCCGCGTTAAATCCTATAAGGGTCATGGGGTGGCTGGTGCCTATCGCTGTATGTAGCAATATAGCGTAAATAAAGATGAAAGATGGTGTCTGGCGGAAAGCCTTGAAGCTTTCTACAGCACCCCATAGAGTCAGTGAGTTTCTATTGAAACGGTGTGTCTGTAATACAATACCTGGATGTTCTTAAAATAGTCAAATCCAAAAGAAGGGCACTACTGCATGCTGGAACACCTGCAAATGGGTGGAGCGTAACTCCGAAACGACTCTATAAATCACAGCGCATCACTGTTGAATGCTTAGACATCAGTTCGCATGTCCTCCCCGTGCTTGCATGGGTTTCCTCTTGGTACTCTGGTTTCCTCCAACAGTACAAAAACATGCACAGTAGGCTACTTGGCTGTTCCAAATCACCCCAAGTGTGCGTGTGAATGGTCGTGTGAGTGTTGGCCCTGCAATGGCCTGGCGAACTGTCGCTTTCTCTCTCTCTTTCTCACCACGTGACCTGTTTCCATTACTTCAGTGTCCAATCTTGATGCTTCCCAGCAAATCGATGCCTTTTTCATGATCTTTTCCACGGTGGCACGGTGGCGTATTGCTTAGCACGTCCATCTTACGACAAGATGGTCCCCGGCTCAGCGTGGGCGTTTCTGTGGGGCGTTCACATGTTCTCCCTGTTCTCGCTCGCTTGCTTGTGCAAAGACATGCACATTCGGCTAACTGGCTGTCCCAAATTGCCCCTGGGTGTGAGTGTGATGGTCATGTGATGGTCTGGCGAGTTGCTCAGGGAATACCCTGCCTTCGCCAATTGTCGGCTGAGAAAGTCTCCAGCCTCTTTGCCAACTCACAGGAATACACATTTTGGAAAACGAGTGTGAGAGTGTTGCTAATTGATAAGATGGCGGCGATTAGGAAAGCTGATCGCCGACATGTACGAGGCATGGATCAAAGCCAGTATTTAAATTTTATTTTGCTATTTGTGTTCGGATAATAAATCTTTTTTTAAATGGGAATCTGAAATGTTGATCCCTGGATCATTCCTTCATTTGTCCATCCGCTTAATCCTACTGGGGTCTATCGCAGGACAAACACACCCAACCGTTCACATCAGGGGCGATTTGGAACAGCCATTTAGCCTAGTCTTTGGAGGAAACCGGAGGACCTGGAGGAAACCCTGGATAACTAGTAAGGATTAGTAATCATATAACCTCCAATGTCTTGATCTTTGTACACACTGTACCAAAGCATAATATAATACGTAAAAACAGACTGTGTGGAACAAAAGCACCTAGAAAAGAAACACAGAGGGATTAAAGAGCGACACGGCTGTACCTAGGGGCCGGGCAGGAGCACTGAAAGTGCTAAGCTAGCAGGAAATGATTGCACGTCTCATTTTTCCCTGTCCCAAGCAGTAGGGTGGAAAAGGAGAGCAGGCAAAGCCCAAGAGCAAAAGGAGAGAAAACAGAGACTAACCGAAGAAGCAGCTTCGATAGCCTTCACAGCCGCCTGGAACACTTTGCGAGGGAGGCGCAGGTTTGTAGTGCCGCTGTCGACGATGCTCTTATCATAGTTATACTGTCAGACACATGGAGACACTTAAAGTTCACTTTCACTGCTTGTTTGAGGAAATGTTAACATGAAGAATAACAATTCCCACCTCTTTACAGTCCATGTTGAGATCTTGTCCGTTGACTTCAATTCGAACAATGATGACCTCATAATACCACTCGCGGCGAATCGGAGTGTACCACACCTCTCCCAAGTAAAGCGAAGGGTCAATCCCGCCAATAAGCTGCCAACAAACATGTGATCATCTCCCTCCCATATCAAATTCTAATATTCTAAAATATTCCAATATTTTTATGGTATTTTATGGTAACACACTGAGCAAAGCGTATTTGTTTCCGTCATGAGGACGAATGATCTCGTACCATACTGCCTCCCACTGTGGCACTGCCCAGACTGTAGTTCTGACTGAAACCCGCTCCACAGAGCTGCAGGGAAAACAGGTCGGGGACACTTGTCTGCCTCACCAGAGAGTCAAAGAACGGCTCGAGATTCTCATCGGGCTGAAAAAGAAAGGGAAGAAAATGCAATGAAAGGAAAAGAAAGGGAAGGAAAAAACGAGAAAAGAATAGGAGAGAAGGAAAAGGAAATCAAATGGTTAGTACAGCAAGAAGAGGAAACGGACAGAAAAGGAAAGGAACGGAAAGGGAAGGGAAGGAAAGAAAGTGAAGAAAAAAGGAAAGGAACGCAAAAAAGAAAACAAAAAAAAATAGCGAAGGAAAGGGGGAAAGGGAAAGAAAAGGAACAGAAAGTAAAGGAGTGGAAAGGGAAGGGGAAAAGGAAGGAAAAGAAAAAGAAATGAACAGAAAGAAAAGAAAATAGAAAGAAAGAAAGGAAAGGGGGAAAAGTGGAAAGAAAGGAAAGAAAACGAAAGAAAGGAAAGAAAAGGAAAGAAAGGAAAGGAACAGAAAGGACAGAAAATGGAAAGAAAAGGAAAGAAAAAAGGAAAGGAATGGAAAAAAGAAAAGAAAGGGAAAGAAAGGGGTAAAAGGAAACAAAGGAAAGGAAAGAAAAGGAACAGAAAGAAAAGAAGTGGAAAGGGAAGGGGAAAAGGAAGGAAAAGAAAAATAAAGGAACAGGAGGAAAAGAAAATAGAAGGAAAGGAAAGAAAATGGAAAGAAAGTAAAGAAAAGAAAGAAAAGAAAGGAAAGAAAAGGAAAGGAACAGAAATGAAAGAAAATAGAAGGAAAGGAAAGAAAATGGAAAGAAAGTAAAGAAAAGAAAGAAAAGAAAATGGAAAGAAAGGAAAGGAACAGAAAGGAAAGAAAATTGAAAGAAAGGAAAGTAAAGGAACAGAAAGGAAAGAAAAGGAAAAGAAAAGGAAAGGATATGTACAAAGGGAAGAAGCGAAAAGGAGAGAAGAAAATGAAATGGTTAGTATAGTGGCGTAGGAAGAGGGCAAGGAAGTGGAATGGAAATGCACAAAAAGAAGAGAAAAGGAGAAATAAAAAAGAAACAAAGTGGAAAATGAGAGAAGTAGAAAAGGACGGGACAGAACAGTACAGTAAAGAAAAGGAAAGGAAAGAAGAGGGGATGATAAGAATGAAAGGTTGAGCATAAACAACTAACAGTAACGGAATAAGATCTGAGGAGACTTTATGGGAACTGACCCTGGCTATCTCTGCGTAGGCCAGCCCCAGGATTCCCTCCCAGTTAGAACCATTGATGAAGAAGCGATCAGATTGGGTGATGGCGGCGATGTTGGCCCTAAGTGTGACATTGGGGCCATGGGGGACCGATACCACATCTGTGCCAAGCTCACCTTCCCAGCGTCCTTGTGTGTAAGGCACATACACACCTCGTCCCAGGTCTTTAAATGACACAGACCTGAAACAAACAAACAAAAAAAACACCCACACATACACACCCACAAACACATATCCCACGATGGAGTTACAGAAATACACTGGTGTTAAGGAACCACGACCATTTTGTAGTGATAGAACCTCAAAATGAAAGAGATTTAATTCAACACGGTATACAATCTGATGGTCACATCAGAATGAACATAATAAGGCGAATGACATACACCTGTGCACAAACAAAGTAGAAGTACATGTCCTCAGTATAAATATTCATGTCCTTGGAAATCCCCGGTTAAACAAGCAGCTACATGAACACCACGGAGCTATCAAAACAACTCGGAGACAAAGTTCAGGAAAACTATCAATCGATCAATAGCGTTCACTTTGCACATCCTGTAACGCACTGAAAAACATCCAATATTAAACGTAAGAGGCACTCACAGGGTGCAAGGTATCTCCGTCTGGCACCAATAGATAAATTATGACTTTACATAGTTATAATGAAATGTCTCCGCCTAGTGGATGTTAGACGAACATTTTACTCCATGTTAAAGATTTTTGGGAGATTTCCGGATTTCTTTCCAACATGATCCCGTCTCTATAACTTAATGGGTTCTTTCCAGGCCCAGGCCCCACCTCCCCACCAAGTTTGATCAAAACGAGATCAGTAGTTTTTAGTGTAATCCTGCTAATAGACAATCAAACAAACAAACAGAACCCGCCAAGCAGCTTGAGGCAACAAACAAGCAGACGCGGTCAAGGACTCCTGAACTGGACCAGTGATGCACTTTCTAACCCAAAATGTTATTAATAAAGTTTACTCTTATTATTTTTCCATATTCACCACCAACTTTAGTCGTATCCAATTCCCACCGTCAAGTGTTGTCCCCTGTGACATGCAACTACCACCAATAAGGGAGTGGTGTCATCATGTACATGTCTCCTCCATGACACGCAGTGCTGCTAACCGCCTCGTTACGAACCGGTGCGGCCTGACACACGGAGGGTAATCACTATCGAATGAGCTCACAGACACCCGAGTTTGTCTGGTGATCCAGACGAGTCACAGGGAGGTGAGGACACGCAATCCCACCTAGCCCCAATTCCAACTAGCTCCCATGGACTCCCGGTCTCGGATGGCTGCGGCATCGGCCTGGATTTGAACCTACGTTTCAAGCACCAGGTTGATGGTCACACGCCTTATGAACAGCGTTTGTTTTGTATGGGAGAACGCATCAGACCACACCACATTCTTGGAAATTTCTATCTCTGAGATCTGTAGTTAACTCAATCCTTTCTGCCTCCAGGGGTTTTCGAAACAGGCCGTTACAAGGTAAAAGGAAGTCGGCAAGGTCTTAAAAGGGCAGTATATTGTGCTGTACTGATAATTGCGTCTGCCCTGTTGGGAAATACTCACTGAGAGCGATGGTAGTATCGACGCAGGAAAGGATGAGCTGCGGCTCCGACTGCAAAATTACTGCTCCCTGTATCAACCAGGATGTTGAGCTGCAACACAGACATATGAACACGTTCATTTCATTCCGTATTTGGGTGACTTCCAGACGATACGGCGAGTGTCCTTGGAAACCCAGGCTCTTTGTCACAAAAATCAGATGTATTATTGATCATCTTCCTGAACGCCACCAGAGACCGGCTGCCTGGCTGCTAGACTCTCTGACTATGCAGAATGTGATGCACAATGAGAGGAAAAGACAGAGAGAGGTGCCAGGAATTAATGATCACACTCACAGCAATAGATTCTATGAATCAGAGAGAACTGTTTCCTGTTAGTGTGCTTTGACTCATTCATTCAAACAATTAGCGATAGATTTCTGCACGGGCTGGCCGAGTGGTATAGGGGTTAGCACATTTGCCTCACAGCAAGAACGTCCTCGGTTTGATTCCCAGGCTCGGCCAGTTCTGTGTAGAGTAGACATGTTCAACGTTAGGCTAACTGGCTGTTCCAAATTGCCCCTAGGTGTGGGTGTGGGTGTGAACGGTTCTGTGTGTGTCCCTGCCATGGTCTGGTGAGCTCTTCTGGGTGTACCCTACCTTCGCCCAGTATTGGTCTGTGCAACACTAGTAGTAGAGCCTACCTCAGCCAAGGGGATAATGTTTTAGCCTCGGTTTGCGAGTTTGTTTTTAGCAGGATTGTGCCTAATGTGTTCCCGAGCAACGCTCTCTAGCTCCTCCTGGAGGACCCCAAGGCATTTTTCAGGCCAGACGGGATATAGAACCCCTCCTAGCGGGTTTTGGGGCTGCTCTGGGGCCTCCTCCCAGCTGGACATGCCTGGAACACTTCTAAAGGGAAGTAACCAGGAGGCATTCTAATCAAGTGCACAAACTACCTCAACTGAATCCTTTGGATGTCGAGGAGCAGCGGCTCTACCACGAGCTTCCCCACTGATGTCCGAGCTCCTCACCCTGTTTCTATTATACATATCACGTGCATAAGATATCTACAGATGTAGTCTAATAAAGTGTTTGATCAAATGTGAGCCCAACACCTGGTAGCTCTAAACAATAATGAAGGAATAAGTGTTACGTGAGAGGAGGTGTTGTTACAGGAAAATGTGTAAGTGTAATGTGGTCTGATACACTTCCATACTTCCATAACAGCATGTCTCGAAGTGCTTTATCACCCTCTTACTCACTGAATTGCCGAAACGCTTTTCCTATTAGGGTTGCAAGGAGGCTGGAGCCTATCACAGCCGACACTGGGTGAAGGCGGGTTACACCCTGAACAGCTTGCCAGGCCATCATAGGCCAACATACACACGACCATTCATACTCACAGCTGTGGGCAATTTTGGAACCGCTAATTATCCTAATGTGCATGTCGATGAATTGCTGGAGGGTCACAGGAGTACCCCGTGGGAAACCCACCTAACCACAGCGGTAGGCGAGTTCAAGCAAATTTGTCTTATTTTGTAGCAGTCTGCTACTATATTCCATTAGAGATCATCGTCATTAAAGGTCATATATTACACCCATTTCAAGCCTTTAATTTTCATTTCAGACGCCACTGGAGCACCAAAGTACGATTCCTAATTCAAAAAAAAAGTTTTTCAGGAGGCTGCTTCCCCAGCTCCCCCTGAAACGCTGAAACGGCCTTTTTGGCTTCCTCCTCCCATTTATAGTCTTTTTACTCTTTCTGCCTACTCTGCTCTGATTGGTTGCCTGAAAGCTCCACTCTCATTACACTGGGAGGCAGACTGGGATGCATGGTGGGTAAGACACTATTGTGCCCCACCCCCCAAAAAATCTGTGAAATCCTTGTGCTTACATCCAGCTCAAATAGCCCGCAGGAAAAACTTCACACGCATTTACCTTGATATTTGACACCCTGTCCTCAAAGAATGTGGGAAAAGCGTCATATCTCCCCTTTAAAGTATGCCTGTTGACTGTTCGCGTGACTTCTCTGGTCATATGTTCTCCGCGCAGGCTTCCTGTCCCTTCTGGCAGCTACATCCATGCCAGCAGTCTGCATCCTGCCATCATGACACCGCACCACAAACACACACAGATATAGGTCCATAACTCTGCTTCTGACAGTCGACCCATACTCCTTCCTGTTTCTGTTCACTGGTTTTCATCTAGCAGTGTTTTAAATATATGACTGCACTAGAACACTGTGTCAGTTTCAGCTCAACGAAGTTTATTTAAATGGTCTTGGTAACAGAATCAAGGGCTCCGACTATGCCAGCGCTGGTGTAGCCTTCAACTAATGGCTTGTTAGTCATTTTTGATGGAAAGCTGTGCCTGACACCACAGCTGCAGCAGCAGAAAAGGGCAATTATGCTGTTTCTGTCTGAAAAAGCACAGTATCACACACTGCCACAGTTAACCATTGGTGTGTTATGCTGGTGTGTGGTATCCGGACAATCCATCCATTTCCATCCATTTTCTGAACCACTTAATCCTAATTAGGGTCACATGGAGGCTTGCGCCCATCTCAGCCAAATCCGGGCGAGGGCAAAGTCCACCTCGGACAGCTCGCCAGGCCATTGCAGGGCAGAAACCTGCTGACGGCAATGCAGCCTGCTCTTTACGAAAGTCAGCAACAGTTCTTTTACATGCCTCTCACCACAGACAGTGAGAGACATGGCCGGCCTTCGGTAACCCAGTTAGCTGCACAGGGGGAAATACGGTAACAAATACGGTGAAGCTGTGATGCCCTTTTTAACCTACCAAACTGTCATCTGTCCTTGTGTGAAATGTGTACTTCGATCACACAATGCTACGGGTAAATGATCCACCTGATACACTGCTTTACCTTCACAGTCCATTTCCGAATCAAAGTTTTAGTGGTACTGCTAACTATAATTTGGCGGCACGGTGGCGTAGTGGCTAGCATGTTGCATGTTCTCCTTGTGCTTGCGTGGGTTTCCTCTGGGTACTCCGGTTTCCTCCCACAGTCCAAATTACTTATGCACAGTAGGCTGATTAGATGTTCCAAATTGCCCCTAGGTAAAAGTGTGAGTATGAGACGGGGTACACCCTGAACAGCTCACCAGGCTGTCAAGGGGCCAACACATGCACAACTTTTCACACTCACATCCATACCTAGGGGATATCTGAAACAGCCAGTTAGCCTAATTAGCATGTCTTTTAGACAGTGCTACTGCCTGATAGCGAAAAGGTTGTGGGCTCGAATCTCAACAAAAGACGTTCTATTTGGAGTCTGCATGTTCTCCACCTGCTTATATGGGGTACTCTGGTTTCCTCCAACACTCCATGCACATTAGGTCAACCCGGTATTTCCTCCGGATACTCCAGTTTCCGAGTCCAGAAATCATGTGCATCATGCTAAATCGGTTGTCCCTAGGTGTGAGTGTGAGTGTGAATAGTCATCATCGGCTGAGATAGGCTCCAGCCTCCCCGCGACCCGAGTGGGATTAAGCGGTTCGGGTAATGAGTGAGTGAGTGAGTGAGTGAGTGAGTGAGTGAGTGAGCGAGTAACTGCAAACACAACAGGCTACTGAACATGCACATTAGGCTGCTCCAAATTGCCCCTATGTGTGAGTGTGAATGGTTGTGTGTGCTGCAGTGCAATCATGGCAAGCGGTTCAGGGTGTACCCTGTCTCTGTGTGTGTGTGTGTGTGTGTGTGTGTGTGTGTGTGAGAGAGAGAGAGAGAGAGAGAGAGAGAGAGAGAGAGAG
>JBCNYG010000008.1:23534011-23546546 GCA_039654305.1 Porochilus rendahli | reverse complement strand
CATGTATTTAACTCACTCTTTTCCTCTCTCTTTCTTTCTCTGTGTGCCTCTCTCTCTCTATCTCTCTCTCTCTCTCTCACGCACGCTGTGTGTGTGTGTGTGTGTGTGTGTGTGTGTGCATGCACACATCTGTTTTTGTTCATGTCTGTATGTGCATCTCTCTCTCTCTCTCTCTCTCTTTGTCTGTCTTTCTGTCTGTGTGTCTGTCTCTCTCTCTCTTTCTGTGTGTGTGTGTGTGTGTGTGTGTTTCAGCTACACTTTTAAAGCCTGCAGTTTAGGTGTTAATATTTAAAGTTACCTTCGGCTGCATGAAATACCTGAGGCAGAGATCTCACACACATACCGTGTTGGCCTGACAGGAAAGGCAGAGCCGGTGTCAAGGCCATACAGTGTTTGCGTCTGAGGAGGGATCGTGTATATGCGAGATTCGGAGTAAAAGAAAGACAGCGTGAGGGAGTGCATGAGCCTCTGACAGTTGCTGCTCTCTGATTTGGTGTGAATTCCAGGATGTTTGTGTGGGTGTCATTAAATTTATCTGACAGGATACGTGTCCAATCCTATATGTCGGAGTCAACGTGTGTCACTGTGCTTGATTGTCTGCGTCAGTATTTCAGAAGCCCGGAGAGGGGGGAAAAGAAGAGGCTGGGGGTAGAAAGGCTATAAAAATACTTTCTAGCATCTTTATAGCAGCTAGATTCCTTCCTAAGGAAGATCTCGACTCAGCTTCAAAACATTTCAGCATTTAATTGCAAGCATACAATCAGAAACCTTGAGCTATTCACATAATTGATTTTAATTCTAAAGCAAGTCGTTTTCCGATCCCGACTTGTATGTGGCCATTATGTACAGCGTGCCACAGCATGCGCCACAGCATGCACTTCAATTGTTATTGATAGAAAAGTCTTCGGAAAATGACATTTGAGTTGGGATTGTGTCAAAACTCAATACTGAAAGCATTCGGCTTGAATAAGTTTGTGTCGGACACAAAAATATTAACGAGGACAGATGTGACACTGGAGGTCAGCTCACAGTGGAAGGAAGAAAAGGCCAGAAGCATTGGGCTGATGGAGAGAGGCGGAATCTCTTTGACATTTGGAGAGTGGGAAGGCAAGACAGCGTCGCGTGAGGTGTCTGGTGGAGGTCAGTTTTGGAAATAATGAATAAATGCCAAAGCTGTGGTATAGGTGGAGGACGGAAACAAACAGGCCTGTAGTCCAATGACAGATGGCTCCTATAATAGCATGACTAACAGAGATAGCAGGGCAAACTCTTACATTAAATTCCAGGAGTACCCGGAGGAAACCCTCAGAAACATAGAGAGAGCATGCAAACTCCACTCAGAAACGCCTGAGCCTGGGACTTGAACCCAGGACTTTGGTTTGCAAAATCGCTTTATTTAAGACCATTGTAGGGCCAGCGCACACACAAAATCACCCGAGGGATTATTTGAAACAGCCAATTGGCACAATGTGCTGTGGGAGGAAACCGAACTACCCGGAGGAAACCCATGGAAACACGTAGCATATAAAGACTTCACACAGAAACTCCTGAGCCTGAGACTTGAACCCAGGACCTTCTTACTGTGAGCCAGATGTGCTAACTGCTACGTCTCCATGACGCCCATGGTGACAACAGTTTCCTTTAAATGCTTAATCACTAATGATTACAGTACTTTACAGTTATATTCATTTCCTGAACCGCTTATTCCTAATTAGGGTCACGGGGAGGCTGGCGCCCATCTCAGCCGACTCTGGGTGAGGGCAGCACGCCAGGCCATCGCAGCTTTACAGTTCTATATAACTTTTAATAACTATAAGTCCCAAATTGCCCCAGGGTGCAAATATGTGTGTGTATCATCCCTGCAATGGACTGGAAAGCTGTTCAGGGTGTACCCCGCCTTTGTCCAGAGTCGGCTGAGATAGACTCCCTACTACAATAAAGCGATCTGGCAAATCGATTAATAAAAACATGTCAGTCGCATAGAAGAGGCAAGTACACTCTGCCATTTATCTCACCTTCATGTCCATAAAATTAGAATTAGTTGTTCCGTGTACAGAGCGGCTCCCGGGCTTGCGTGGGTTTCCTCCGGGTACTCCGGTTTCCTCACACAGTTCAAAAACATGCACAGTAGGCTGTTCCAAATCACCCCTAGATGTGAGTGTGAGTGGTTTTATGTGTGTGTTGGCCCGGCGATGGCTGATTAGGATGTACCCTGCCATCGCCCAGAGTTGACCGAGATGGGAGCCAGCCTCCCCGCAACCCTAATTAGGATTAAGTGGCATAGAAAATGAATAAATGAATGAAATACTCATATAATGTAATCCACATTATATCACTTCCTGTGCTGGTCCTTTTTTGATGCTTTGTACCAATAACGGTTACCCCATTGTAAAACATGCGTGCATGCATAGTTTATGTCCGTTCCCATCAAAACGTCCTTAATAAAACCTTCTTTGTGGAAAAAAACATAGTAATAAATCCTCACACAAGGGGGTGCCACTGTACTGTGTACAGTGTTTAGTTAAATTTTTTTAATAGTTTATTTGTTTATATCAGATGTGTTAGTTTGATATCTGTATACTGTTATTTTTGCCTTTATCTTGACTTAGTGGAACTGTGGCATCCAAGTCTTATTCTTGCGAAGGTGTAACGAACTACAAATTGGGTTTTGTTTCCAAACAGGCTAACGCAAAGTATCTATGCTTTTATCAAACAGCTAATACTTTAATTGATTGCAACTTCATATATGTAAGATGGAAAAAAACACCTGCTGAGGAGGTTTTTAGTGTGACAGAGCTTTTCCTTCATTTTCTTCTAAAAGTAGCCCAAGTAGAACAATCAATCAATTCATGGTTTTAGTCTCAAGAAAATCCCACCCCTCTAAACATCTGCAAACAAGAAACAACACTGATCAGGTAAAGTGAGCTGAATTAAACTAGCTAAATTATCTGACTTCTCTGCATATAGTAATACATGTGGCTAATAATTCAATAATACAAAATAAGATTTGTGTGAAAATTATCAGGTGTATGCAGAGTACAATATTTTCCAGAAATAAACAACAACAAAAAAAACTAAACACTGCACATATTCTCCTCGGCAAAAAGAAAAAAAAAATCAAACAGCACAAGCATAAAAGACAGTGAGGTCGAGGGGGCGTGGTCGAGCATTGGGTGTAAACAGAGAGAGGAAATGGGTTGAACTGACAGGTAACACGCGATTGTTTCCACCTGTGTCTTATTATAAACAGCCTACTTATGCATGCTTTTTTTTTCAGTAAACACCGTGAACCAGAGAGCCAACAGCACACAACACTCAGCTTGAAGAGGAAGGCACTTACATGTGGGAGATGTCAAAATAAAACACAATTAAAAAGAGAAGCACAAAAATGCTTTAAAACCTCACCCACACCCCCAGGGTCTATACACAGAGACGGAACACTTATTTTGGATTTGGTTCCACACCTCATCTTTCGTCACTGCCACACATGCCACGAGTGCCAGTTTAGGGATCTTCCCCTTTTTACCGCCTGTCTCGCTGCCATTTTTAACACAGATGTAGAATTCATGGGTAGAAAACCCACAAAAACACATATGATTTTCTTTCTGTAAAAAAAATCTTCAGGTTTCCTCATAAAGACCAGGCAACACAGATAAATATACATAAACACGTGGAAACACGTGGCTTCTCGATTATATATTTTTTACATTTATGACCTTTATAGTTACTATCACTGTAACCGTGTGTACACGTAAACCATGTACTGTCTCCGAATACAACATACACTTTCAAATTAGCACCAAAAGCATTAAATAATCGGAGCAATTTAAGCTTTTCAAGAAGTTTAGATTCCTACAAGGAGATTCCCTCAAGTGACACATCGATACAATGTGTGACTCAAATCCAGTGCAAACCCATGAGCATAAAAAGAATCCAGACTCAAACATAAAAAATAAAATAAACACACACTGTCTACACTGAACCATAAGCAATTTGAACGCCATGCAAACTGCTTCTTACCACAAGTGAATCACTAAGGGATACGCTTGTGGCCAGCTCTGGCTGCCTAGGTAACCCTCTCATGTCAAATATTTACGAATAAAAGTGTGAGTAGTGAACAGGTAGTTTCCTACTTAAAAAAGGTTTAAACATCTTAAATGTTGCTTCAGAAAAATACAAACGAGTAACAAAGAGCATTGTACTGCGAAAAGTGGGACATTTTCTTAAACATGGAAGAAATAGTAAACATGGAAGTGTTCACATTAGAAAGCACTGATGAATTTTCCGTGAAATTCGTTCATGTGTACAAGCAGACGCCTCTCTGATGTATGTAAACGTATTGTAGCATTATGTGCCTAGCTTTCATTTGTACGTAACTTCACTAGTTTATATCGGATTTCTTAGTTTAATAACTGTACACTGCTACTTCTGCTGTTAATTTGCCTTATATGAACATATTCTCACAATATTCAGCAACTGAGTCCAAAGAGCTGCCTCAGGCTCATTCAAATTACTGAGCATATTTTTGTAGATTGCAACTTTGAAAATGTAAGTAAAAACCACCTGATGATGAAAACATACATATTTGTAACATTAGAGTTCGGGAGGTTGTTTTCTCATTTCCCTTTAAGGCATTGGTTTTTGGCTTTGGCCTTCACCTTTCTTCTACTCAGAAACCCACGCTATATTCTAGAGCTGGAGCATGTAACAACACGTGCAGCAGAAAAGCAACCTAAAGCACAATGAATCAAAAAACACTGGTAAGAGCTAAATCTGCATCAATGCACATACTGCAAGAGATTATACATAACTTTAGTAGGATGATGGTGGGTGGCAATCATTCTCCTAAACACATCTGTGGGTGAAAACAGCATACAGTTCTGGACTGAGATAAAGTGATAACTCATGGTAAGATCCCGTAATCATGAGCTTAGGAGGGCAGCTCCAACCTACAGTCACATACACATCCGAAGGATAGATAACGCATGGCACAAATGCTATAAGATGACTAAAACACAGTTACACCCAATGATTCCTATTTCCACCATCAAGCACTCCCAACCAAAAACTCTGGATACTAAACCTAACTTCATTATACACTCCATATTATTGTATGTAAAAGTATTTGCATTTAACAGCTAAGAAATAATTAAAGGGGGAGCATGGTGGTATAACGGTTTGCAATGTCAGCTCACAGCAATAAGGTTCGATGTACCGACCTTGTGGTCGACTGGTGCCTTTCTGTATAGAGTTTGCATGTTAGCACCATACTAGTATGGGATTTTCTTCCACAGTACAAAGGCATGGACATTAGGTGAACTGGCTACACTAGTAAGTAACTACTAAGTGCCCAAATGTGAGTGTGAATTGTGGTTTGTGGTGAATTTGTGGTTTTCTGCTAAATTGAGATGCTGGCGGTACTCAACTAGAAGACGATACAAATGGTCATACTGGGATAACGGTAATTTATCGATATATCGTCCACTCCTAAATGAATGTACATACAGTCTAGGAGATGAGTGAGTTGAGCAGAAAAAAGGGACTAAAGCTGCATGCTTGCTGGTCACCACAAAAAGGCATTTAATCGAAATGTGTTTACAAAAACTTTTTCGTAAAATTTATTTAGTTTCAACCAAAAACACCAATTTCGAATTTCAAAATTTATATCAATAATTAATATGGAGGTTCTTCATGGTAGATTTTATCTTTAGTAACATGTCATACTAAAGAAGAGATGCTTGGAGAGGTCTAGCAAACCTGTTTACCTGAAAGTGAACTTGGCAGTAGTAAGCCTGACAAACCTGACAACTGGACTTGAACAATGGATTTCTACAAATCCCAGTGACTGTGAACGAGCTTGTTTCATTTTTTTCTTGATCCATGACAACAATCATTCTGTGCGAGTTTGATCTTGCTTTTATCACTGGAGCCTCAAGATGTCGGTTCACTTGATGTCGGCTGATGCCAGATAACATTCCTGAAGTTTTGTTAGGGATATTAAATTTAACGAAACCTTCATACCTGATTTCAAACTTATAAAACTGCGCAGCACTTAACTGGACTAAAGCATCTGAAAAATAAGAATATCGTCATCATCATACTTGCTGTGGAATATTATTACTTATAGGAATTGGATGTCTTAGAATAGCTTTAGGTTCACACTTGTACGTTATGCCTCAAGGTGATCCACGCTGTGCGATCTAAGATGCTTTCCTGCTCACCACGGTTATAAATAGGGGTTATTTCATTCGCTGTAGACTTCCTATCAGCTCAAAAAGACAGCTAGAAGAACCAGTTGACCTACTGTGCATGTGTGTATGGGTGAAAACGGGACTACTCAGAAGAAACCCCTCAAGTCTGGTGTAGTGGTTAGGGTGCTGGCTCATGATGGAGAGGTCGTGGGTTATCCCTTAACCCTCAATTTCCTGCACTTTCGGGGCTTGATCCGAATAACTCGTCTATTTATCTCCTTTAAGCTCCTTATCTCCTTTAAACTCGTCTATTTACCTCCTCCATTAAGCACTCTGATGTAAACATTAAACCTTATTGTTATTGTTGTTATTTGTGCCAAAATGTGTATTGATAGGAAAACTAGTACAGAAACTATTCTAAGCGCTAGCCAGTTGGAACAGCTATGCTAGCTGACTCAAACTAGCCGCTAATCTACTTGCAATCAGTTACAGGTGTAAATAAAGACAGGTGTAGCAGAAAAGAATGTTTTAGTTGTATTTTTTAGTTACCTTCTAGCTCAGCCGAATAAAAAATTGACCACAAGGGCCCAGATGCTCCTGTAGCAAGACCAAAGTTATCGCAATAGCAAATCATACGGATGGACGGAACCCTTTCCAGGCTCCACTCTACTCACCTTTGAACTTTCAGTAATTTGGAGGCAGAATTATTCCAATGTCGTTTTGCCCTTATTCATTATTCAGTACATTTTTTTTTTACCAAAGCATTAATCCCAATTCTTTTACTTTTGACATGTCCTGGGTTTGTTTACACAGCTCTATTTCTTTCATCTTTATGGAAATAAAATTGATACGAATTTACATACGAGGGAGAACATGCACCCGCCACTTTACCCAGAAACACCCTTACCAAGCTCAGGACATGAATCCAGACTGAATCTTGCTGTGAGATCCACCGTGCCATAATGCTGCCCATAACCAGAACACCAATCATTAATACAAGTTGCGTTTTATATGGAAAATTATTATTATTTTCACATTTTTAAATATTTTTTCATTTTCACCACGTGGTGTAATAACTCTTATTTAATGGGGTAATATTTAGTACTTAAAATGGAAGGTATTATGTGACATCACATGAATTTTAACCAGAAAACTGAGCTACAGATTTAGTGTTTCAGCTCTAATACCCATGCAGTTGTGCATATTATAAAATCCTACAATTCCAGAAAGCCAGTAGGTTGACACTGTCATGCACGTCTGCAGTGCCTACTTAAGCATTTACACGCAATCCATAGACATGCTGGTATACACCTGTAGGGCTAATACAGTGCTGAGTCCAGAAGTATTTGTTATCGCTCATATTCATTACCACCTGTGACATGAGTGCAGCCTGTCAAAGACAGTCCTGCCGGCAAAGACGCGCAACATTTACTAGCTGAGTCTGACTAAAAAAACATAGATCCTGCTAATCAAAGCTACACACATTAGCCAACATGACCCCTCAATCCTTGCTGTTATCAGATGACACATCTAATTCTGCTGTGTATCAGCCATCCAGCCAAAGCTGAATGGTATAACACACGGCTGCCTTTAGCCACTTACCATGCTGCAGACTGCTGATGCTCACACACACACACACACACACACACACACAACCAGAGCCAGGGGAAATAACCTCAGAGAAGAAAGAGACTCACTCACATACAGTCACGCGTGCCGGAGGATTAGCAATGTGAGACCCAAGCACATTTGTTAAAGATATAAAAATTAAAGGGAGGTTAAGAAAGAAATAACTGAGAAGGCAGAGAGGCAGAAAGAGAGAAACAGAGAGAAAGAATGACAGAATGCCTCTGATCTCAGGGCAGGAGGGGACCAATCTTGCTATGTGCAATCGTCTTCAGGAAATACCAGCTGAAGGATAAGGAAGGTGGGAATGAATCTGTCTAGGAGGAGACCAAACACCAACAAGACTCAGGGAGAAAAATGATTCCAGATATGTGCCAGTTAACATTTTCAGTCATGCGGATCTTCAGATACTTTTTTCCTGCTTAAAAAAAAAGAAAAAGAAAAAAAAATAGACAAACTATCCAGTTCACAAAACTCAATATTATGCTTACATTTTTTTTTGGAACTGTGGTATTACAGAAGGCCCAGCAGGGGGCGCTGTGTACTTTTTGTTATTTGCAAATAGTTGTGGGTAACTTCTTTAAAAATGCTACCTAAAATGGAGCTTTGGACAAAACAGACTTAATTAGTTTTTGGAGATGATCTGGGTCAAATTTGGATCCAGGAATTTTTATAGGATTCTTTAACATATATGGGAGCTTGCGTGGGTTTGATCTCCCAGACAGCTCTTGTTTAAAAAGTGATTCCTTGGGCACCAGAGCCTACTGGCTCATCAGACCAAAGCTTATCCTGGTTTCTGTTGCATGAAGTGACTAAAAGCTCAACCCTCCTGGATGGGGGGCTTCTCCATCACAGGTTACCTTTCTAGTTCTGGTACCTATTTATTCTGGTGGGTGAACAGAGAAAGACTTGTGGTTAAGACATTTCCCAAGAATCTTAGCATGGTGGGAGTGTAATGGGGATTCGAACCCACAACCTTTTGATCATGAGCCCGGGGCCCTAACCACTACACCACTGGCCCCAAAACCAATTCCACTGCTCTTAAATATTTTTTGAATTTTTGCATTGTAGTTCCAAATTCTCGTTGTTTTTCATGTCAGTCAGGTTTTCTGAATGTTGCCAAAAAGCTTTAACATCTCTAAACCCTGTGAGATAATTTTAAGAAAATTGCTTATTATAATTAAAACCTTTTTAAATTGTTCCAGAATGGTGAGTTAATGTCGTATGTCATACCCGAATTGACTCAAAATACTGAAATGTAGTATATAAGTTTGAAATCAGGTATGAAGCCGAGGTTTTATTTGAGTGCTCATTATTGAGCAGGTTACCTAGGCCTGATTCCTGCAGAGTAACATTATAGCATTACATAAAGTACAGTCTAACTGATTTCCGACCAGGCTTCAGCAACATAAAATACAATACAAACATTTCTAACAATCTAGCAGTAACAAGTCAGCAAAATGTCCAGTGATGGTTTTTAAAAATCCCATCCTTCATTTTATTCCACTGTTAAAAAAATGCATGTTGCTCTCATCTGTTTGCTTGTGATGTGCCCTTGCAGTTTAAGTGAGTCAGTGTCCTGATACATCCGGACACTCACGCTAGCATTTATTCAAGATAATGCATCAATCACGCGTACGGCTTCTCTCCGAGTTCGCGTTTGCAGAGGAGCCGATTCACCAGCTCAGTTTCATCTTCCTTAATCGTCATGCGCTGCTGAGAAAAAACAATCTGGATTTAGAATACTTTTAAAGCACGTGATCAATTAATGTTTCAGACATTCAGTTAGTGCTATCCTGCTATAATATTGAGCACGTCAGCACTGGGAGAGGGAGAGATGAAAGTGACTTGAAATCATTAAAGTCAACATACAGTGTAGTGTATTAGAGGTGAGACCGATTTAGCCAGTAAATATTACTAAAGCATGGACCTTAACTATACTAGCAATTTGGATATTGTAGATGGAAATTATGTAATAGGGGGCTTTTGATTAACTGTGGTTGTCCTTCTCATACTGAGTGACATTTCAACAGAACTGGAGTCATACTGTTCAATAATTAGTGCTCTAAAGGTCAAATGCATGTCATTTAATGTGCTCATCTAACTTTCAGTACTTAAGCATATTTTGTCATTAAAGCCGTTTTCACGAACAACCTGCGATTTCTTTGTTGCTGAAAGAATTTTGCAGCCCTTCGACAGAAGGATTGACTAACCTTACGTTTGGGTGAGGTGGATTCGAAACCTGCGTAGTTGCTTTCACGTATAGAATATGTGTTGTATGTCTTTCATGGGGAAAACAGGTCAGGCCTGTAACAAACCGAACGACGTTCATATGAAAGTGATACGACGGTTACAAGACAAAAAAATCCTTGTATGATATTCCTGCGATTCTTGGTTGATGTACGAGTGACATACAGCTCAAACTAACACTGTCGTGAATGTACAGTAAACACGAATTAGCACGGTTGCATTAATATCAACTCTCCGACCAATGAGAATCAAGAATTCAACAGCACGGACCTCTTTTATTCATGGGTCGACATGTTAAAAATAATAATGTTCGTATTTTTATATGAGAAGCCACACGGAAGCTAATTATACAAGAATGTATCCATGGCATCAGTAATCAGTGTGATGATATTTAATTTAGTGCATTATCAGTAGAGGTCAGCATGTTTATAGTCAAGCAGAACATAATCTTGTAGAATCCAAGAAAGAAACATGAGCTCCTGAATTCACAATAGGGCGGCACAGTGGTGTTGGGCTTCGCACTTTCTCCTTCTAGCAAACAGGTACATGGTTCGATTCCTGGGCTCAGGTGTTCATGTTGTCCCCTTGCTTGTGGGGGGACACTCCGATTTCCCCTCTAACACACACATACAAAACCACTGTGAAGCCACT
This sequence comes from Porochilus rendahli, assembly GCA_039654305.1. NCBI lineage: Eukaryota > Metazoa > Chordata > Actinopteri > Siluriformes > Plotosidae > Porochilus > Porochilus rendahli. The sequence goes on along the minus strand of JBCNYG010000008.1, from coordinate 23,535,828 downwards.
GTCTCTGGCGCCACAGTCAAGGGCCTATCCCTTCCAGCTGACTGACAGTGCAATACTATTAACTCAATTCTGGGGGAGCCGTCGCCTAACGCTCAGAGAAGCAGCTTTGGCACCGAAAAGGACCAGCAGGGGAAATATGTGGCAGCGGGGGACTGAACTTCACCTTCCCTTCCTCCACCTTCATGTCTGAAGTCCCCTTGAGCAAGGCACCTAACCCCCAACTTCTCTCCGGGCACCCTAAGGTGTGGCAGCCCACAGCTCAGAGTGTGTAATCACTGTTTTGGTGTTAGTGTGTGTGATCACTTTGGATGAGTTAAATGTAGATGAAATAATTTCCCTTGAGGGATTAATACAGTATAGCAAAATCAAAAAAGGAGAAAAAAAAGTCTAAAATAGCCAATGATGCATCGCTGCCCAAAGTGCATGACGTATTTCTGCAGACCTTGGTGGTTAACTGGGCTGTAAAGCACCAAACCCAGGTTTATATTTTAAGTAGGCATGAAATATCATCTGATGCAATTTTCATTTGACTGGTATTCTTTTCCCACCCATAACTGAAATAGATTGTAACAGGCTTATTTACTGGGCAGCATGGCGCCGTAGTGGTTAGCACGTTCGCCTCACAGCAAGAAGGTCCCAGTCTCAGGCGTTTCTGTGTGGAGATTGCATTTTCTCTCCGTGCTTGCGTGGATTTCCTCACAGTACTCCGGTTTCCTCCCACAGTCCAAAGTCATGAAGACTGGGCTAACTGACTGTTCCAAATTGCCCCTTGAATAGTCATGTGCATGTTGGTCTGACAACGATCTGCCGAGCTGTCCGGGGTGAACCCTGCCTTTGCCCAGTGTTGGCTGAGATAGGCACCAGCCTCCGCATGACCCTAGTAGGATTAAGCAGTTCAGCAAATGAGTGAGGGTCTTTTAGATGAAGGTGAATGTCCTGCTATTGCGGATCCTTAGTAAAATAAGTTCGGACCTCACAAAAAACATCCACAGCTTCCATTCTCTAGTAAATCAAAACTAATCCAATAAGACACAGAAGAGTATTAAGCTCCTAGGAGGAATTTAATCCACAGGCTTCACAGGACATGGTAATGGATTATGAGGATGGCGACACAGCTAGATTTAGCATTAACATGTTCATCTTGAACTATAAAAACTGTGTAATTCCAGCTTTTATAGGAGAATAAGGAAGTAGCATAGCATATCGCTGTAGCTAACTCAGGTCTAGATCCCACCATCACGAGCTCCATTTTATGCTTGATTAGACAAAAGTACACAGAAAATAACCCATTTTTACAGGAAAATTTCCATCCATCCTTCCAGCCATTTGCCGAACCGCTTTTTGGGATGGCAGGGTACACCCGGAACAGCTCGCCAAGACACTGCAGGGCAACACACACAATTATTTACACTCACCTCAAACCCAGTGCCAATATGGAACAGCAACTTGACCTAATGTGCATGTCTTTGGGCTGTAGGAGAAAACCTGAGAACCTGGAGGAAACCCACACAAGCACAGGGGGAACATGCAGACTCCACACACACAAAAAAAAAACCAAGCCCAGGACATGACCCCAGGACCTTCTTGCTATGTGATGGATGTGCTAACCACTACGCCACCATGCTGCCCTAATATAAGCTGCAAGTCCCCTCTAAATCATTTGAGATCAGCTTTACATCACTTAACTAAAAATTTGTTCAAATATATTTCATTTTCAATAATTAAAACAACACGGAATACTGGGCGGCACGGTGGCGTAGCGGTTAGCACGTCCACCTCACAGCAAGAAGGTCCTGGGTTCGATTCCCAGCTCGGGC
>JBCNYG010000008.1:23513025-23524037 GCA_039654305.1 Porochilus rendahli | reverse complement strand
AAATATATTAATAATAAAATATATATATATATAAATAAAATGGCCACCAAACCGTTTAATCCTACTAGGGTAGAAGAAAGGTTGGAGTCTATCCCTGCCAAAAATGGGCAAAGGCAGAGTACACTATAAACAGCTCACCAGACCATCACTGGACCAACCACACTCATATCTAGGGGCAATTTGGAACAGCCAATTGGCATAACGTGCATGTCTTTGGATTGTTGAAGGAAACTAGAGTTTTCCCAGAGGAAACCATGCAAGCAGGGAGAGAACATACAAACACCTTGAAGAAACAACCTTGTGGACCTTCTTGCTGTAAGGCAGATGTGCTAACCACTACACCACATGACACACCAAGAATAATAAAACTTGGTAGGAAATTTACTGTTGACGTCCTCTACAGAGTAGCTCAGATAACTAAATATTGCCAAAGGAGTCTTCTGGTAATTCACAAACTCAAATTACTGTTAACCAAATGAGAAAAAGTCTTGAAACTCTTAAATCATCCATCCATGATTTGGCAACTTCTTGATCAAGAACCTCTGCCATCTGCTGTCCGAACATTTGTCTGCCCTCCCTATACTTGGAGCTCAGCCACAACAACAGCCTGGACGATTTGGCGCCCCGCTGGCTCACCCTGAAGATCTCCTCGGACCATGAGAACCAGGCTGGAAGGTATTTATAGTGTGTCCTCATACCAGGGGCTCTTTATGAGCTCATAGGCATTTCCGGGTCAACAAAGCCACAGCGGTAGAAGGGACAACTTGGATAAGGCTGACATCCAGCGGTTTATGGGACAGGAAGCAATGAACATCTGGGGTGCGTTCAAAATGAGGGAAAAATGCTATCTTAGCACGGTGACATGAAAATATTTCTGCAAGATATCAAAGACCATTTAAATTCTACCAACTCTCGTTTGTGGTCTTCAAGCTATCCAGAGTTGAACGCAACAACAATATATCCTTGATGCTGCGTATTATCCGTTGGGCAGCTCCCACAAGCAACACTCACTCTCTCCACTCCTCTCTCAACCGACAAGTCCTACAGAGCTGACAAACTATTAGCTCTACATTAGCTCTAACTTCGCTACCCTTTCTTTATGCTATGACCCCAATTAGAAAACGGTCTCTCTGTGGCTTTGGGAATTTGTGAATTTGACCTGTTTTGCACCATATTATTATACCCTTCCAAGAACCTGAGATATCATCAGGATCCGATATGTGGTCTTCCAATGACAGAGATAATTTTTTGTGAGTGCAACATGCAATTTATCGCTGTATTTGAGGAGAGGTTAGGCTCAACTCATATACAAGAATAGCTACACAGTTGACACTCTTGGACGAATAAATCTAATGTGGAACAATCCGGGGTAAATTTAGGCTAATTCACCCAATTAAACTTAATAATAAATTACACTCTATCCCACATTAGGCATGCTTCAAAATTGTGGCATGACAGATTTTTTTAGACGTGCCTGTGGTAGTAAGGGTGTGATTGGGGGCCCTCTGCAGGTGGAAAGGCGTCAGGTAGAACCAGCAGGTAACATGTTGAGTTTCACCTGTTTGTAATTACCAGCAATATTTACGTGTGTTATTTTGTGTGCTTAGAATGAGACGCCAATAACCAGTGAGTGCGAGAATGCTGCAAGCATTCGTGTGTCTGTCCGTGATGAATGTTCAGTTAAAGCTATTGTATTGTATTACCGGATAAAAGATAGATATCAGGGGTTCAGATGCTCCCGCCGAAAGGACCGTTTCATAATATGCCAATATAGATCAGCGTGTGGCAAGTAAATGTCCGGAAAATTAATATACAGTTTTGCCTCTGTGACCTTGAAAAGTAGGTCAAGGGGACTCACACACTCATCCTAGCTCTCATAGTAGTGAGCCAGCATACCAAGTGGGAAAGCCCCAGCCTCGGCGCGGCAAATAAAAGTAAGGAAACTAAGGTGTGACGGACAGATGGACAAACGGACAAACTTTTAGACTTCCTGTTCTGTGACTGAACTGTACATTGTGTGAATTGGGCTTAAGTCTGCCTCATATCCATCTACAGTCTGGGTTAGCCCCAGCCTCACTTCTTCATACTAATCAATCAATTTAGGGTGCTTTTGCACTTGGTTCCACCAAATTATCTATCTTAAGGTGCATAATCTGAAGCAATCTGAAGTGAAAACAAAAAAATAAAGCTATATATATTTATATATTTTTTAATCATTGAAAGACAAGCACAACTTAGCCCTCCTAGCCCATTTATACCCCTGTTAGAAACTTCACAAATTGCGGGCGATTCCCTAAAAATGTTTTGCATGAGGATATTTTATTACAGATCCCAGAGTGGGTTCTGCATTCAAGCTCTTTCACTTGAGTGAAATGTGGATGTGGTATGACCAGAGAGTATGGAATGTAGTTTAAGAAACCCTTTAGGTTTGCCACACTTTAAAGAATTCTCTTGACACCCAACAAACAGTTACTCTGCTTTGTTTGGCGACACGTCCATGAGGACAAACACAGCTGCAGCTGCACCACGTCTCAAACATCCAGCGACTGTAATGACCACAACAAGCAACCACACGCCACATGATTTAGCCTTTCAGCTCATTTGAACATGAATATGGTCTAACGTTCAACAACAACAACAAAAAAATGCATTCATTGAAATAAAAGCAAGTAAAGGTGTGACATGAACACCTCTAAACCTGTAATGGTACCTTTTATATCAGTTCTCGTCACCAAACAGAAGAGGATTGAAAAACAAACCAAATCTGTAACGAATTTAATCTACAAACTGAATAGTGAATTACACTTTTGTGGCTCATCTGACATGTAGTGAATAGGCATACCAGAGTCCTGACAGCTGTGTTACTTTATGAAACAAGAAATACCGGGTGTACACGAAACCCAGCCCTGTTGTGTCAGAGTCAGGAATGAGGATGATGTTAATGGGCATAGCCCTGGGGATGTCTGTTTTTTAGGTACCAGGATGTAGAAAAAAACCCATACCTTTAAAAAGGCAGGTGAGAAATGAACTTTGACTTACCTCTTCATCTGCCCATGATAAAGGATTAACCATGTGACACACACAGGTATGGAGGCATAAGAAAGGGAGAGAAAAAGAGAGAGAGAGAGAGACATTAATTAATGACAAAACAACAATGAAACACACACACATTTTACATACATATATACACACATATATATATATATATATATATATGTATATATATGTATGTATGTATATATATGTATATATAACCAACATATCATACGGGGCAGCCGTGTGTATGTGTGTGTGCTCACTTTCGATGGGTTAAATGTGGAGGCAATAACTTCCCTTGCAAAATTATTACAGTATAGCAAAATCCAAAAAATTATAGAAAAATCTTGTGTTCCCCTTGTGTTAGCTAATTAAAGTTTTTCATGTTAATGCAAACTGTAGCACCATGCCATACCCCGTAGACAGCGCCTGAATGGACGTGGTTCCCTCCTACAATAGGACAAAGCTCCAAACTATGCAAGAACTATGTGTCAATAACGGAGTGGCCAGCACAGTCAAAACAAAACAAAACAAAACAAAACAAAACAAACCTTTGATTCTAATTTGGGGAAACTTCATTCAATACAGTTTTTATCATCCCCAAATGGTGGCTGTCACTGTCTTTACACACTCAGAGGCCATGGATGGATGAGTCATGTGGGTTGGAAGAGGCCACATAGGAAAAAAAAATCTCCAGGTGTGTGGTCACGGAAAAGACCCAGATACCCAACATCACCACGCAAGGAAATCACCTGATCCAGAAACACTTCCCTCAGCACTTCCAACGATCTTCGAGCTCTTTGTATGCTGCAGCTTCATCTTACTGAAACAAGACATCTACTTCTTCAACATCAAGGTGTTCAGGTTGGGGTTGGGCTACCAACAGACCCCAGCACCACCTCTCCTTCATCACTAACCTCCATGTGTACAAATACTGATGAATAAAAAGTGCACTGAATGACGTTACAAGTGTGCAAATTATACTTTGATCATCTTTAACCTTCTTTTCATTATATACACCGGTGAAATTTGGGAGGTTTTTTTGGGTCACCCTGTATAATACAAGTATATCAAGAATCCAGCGGCTCATACTGTACAATATGTTGCTACTGAATTCTAGTAAAACCAGATACTCACGCCTTAGACATCCTATTTTAAGTTTCACTGTGTGTGCATGTGTATGCATGCATGCTTGTGTGTGTATGTGTGTAGGTGTGTGCAGGTGTGTGCATGTTTGCATGAGCAGTAGCAGGAAAAAAAGCTGAATTGTAATGCATTAAGGAAAGCTGACATCTTACAATCGACATGCAGCGCACAACTGGGCAACATTTCATTATATTGGGGCTATCTAATAAGAATAACAACAATAATAATAATAAGATGAAGAAGAAGAAGAAGAATATCCACTCAAAATAAAATGGTGCACCACAGTTTAAAACCCAGGACACTTTCTTTCAAGCCCTTCAGGACATGAGAGAATCAGAGAACACCAGGGACTGGAATGTCTCGCAAAGACATTTACATTTACATCAAAAGCATTTGGCGGACACCCTTATCTAGAGTGCCTTACATTTATATCTCATTCATACAACTCAGCAGTTGAGGTTTAAGGGCCCTGCTCAAGGGCCCAACAGAGGCAGCTTGGTAGTACTGGGACTTGAATCCCCAACCTTCTGCTCAGAAACCCACAGCCTCAACCACTGAGCCACCACTCAAACGTGTACTCCGAGAGAAAATAGTGCGACATTCTCGACTGGCTGTTTGGTCATGTGACTAACAAAATGTAAAGCCCATAGTATGCTGCGTACATTCCTTCAACTCTGGATATCAGCTCAGCTCTGATAGTATTAAAGCAAGCATCCCTCGGCTATTATTCTAAGCGATGGTACAAGTACTGGAGCTGTGGCCAGCAAGATTACAGGAAAGTGTCAAGCTTCTAACAAATGAAAGATGGGATCGTAAAAAGAGTTTTACTGGCAAAGACTATTTTAATTATCGATAGCAAAGAGGCTTTATTTTTTTGCTGTAGCTTGGAAATTTAGTTCATAAAGCCTGTAGAGAGTTGAAAGTGTTTCTTCATGATGACTACTGTTAATAAAATACAATTGTTGGATCATGGCACTTGTGCTTTATTGCTTTTAAAATCCAGGCGTTTATACGAGTATTTACATTTTTACACTTTAATGGTATTTGGCAAATGCACTTACCCAAACTAACTTAGATGTTTCAAAGTTTTATTTATACAACTGAGCAGTTGAGGGTTAAGGGTCTTGTTCAGGGGCCCAACACTGGCAGCTTGGTGGTACTGGGGTTGGAACCTCTGACCCTCTAAACAGTAACCCAGGAGCTTAACCGCAGAGTCACCACTGCCTTATGTCCGGTAGTTTCTCTATATATTCTGGAATATTACTGGCTATACTAGCCATTAAAAGCACAGGGTAAACTCTGGTGCCTACTCTGCCCGAAAGCAGCTGCTGATGGCTTTTATCCCACGTGAACACACTGTTGGTGCATGAAGGAGTAAGTTTTGTACATCTGCTAGAAGGGCGACAGTTGAGTTGCACAAAGGCTTCAATGCCACTAAGCCGCATTCACATTCACACTGATAAAAGAATGTGGATCTGATCCCGTGTATCCTGGACAGATCTGAACCCCTTCACACCATATGCTATATATGGTCCAAATAGGCATGAAGGGGCCTTCTAAATAATTTACCTATTTATGGGGTACTACATTTGGTACAGTTCATTTAAATAAGAACTTATTCAGATCGCCCGAGCGCTTTTAGTTTACCCAAACTAAACCTTTAAGTGTCCATACAAAGTTAGTGATCGCCAGCGAAATGAGCAAAGACGCGTGAAATTTTCTTCTGCAGCACTAAGTAGGCGGGCACGGAGCTCAACAGAACGATTCGAGTGATAACCAATCAGAGCTTAAAAATACCACTGGTTGACAGATGTCACCAAACACAAAGTTTTGTAAAACAAAACCGTTTTGTATTCGCTTTTCCTAATCACACAGGCGATTTCGTGTGCAATTCAGAGGCAAAGCGACTCGTTTATCCCTAACAGATTTACGATATTGTTCAAAAGTGTTCATTACGGGCATAAAAACAGACAGAACAGTTCACAAGGAAATCAACAGGATTCAACGGAAGGCCAACACCTGCATGTCTCATGCACCGTAGGGTTACACACTCTGTAGACTCAAGTACTCTCTTGGGTAAAACTACTAAAGTGTTTGATGATCCAGATCCACAAAAATGTTTGTGATTGTCCAATTAAACGATCTGTAGAATATACAGTACATAGCCCACTCCAAGGGGCAGAGATCTCTCGACAGCACTAGCAAGTTAACAACAGTAGCAACCTGTAAGGCACGTCTTCAGATTCTTTTAAGATTGCTGGTGTTGAATTCGGTAACACTGCTGCCACACCCTGAACTGTTATCTTGCATAACAATACACATCACTGCTTTACCGGTGGGACTCTCCAAAGTAAAATATTTCCAATTTCCAGTAATTACGCCAACTGTGGCTAGCCTCTTACAACCGGAAGTCACTACTACAGAAGCCGTAAAGAGACTCTTATTTTCGACAGCACACTAGAGCAGCTGGTTGAAAACCGTTGTTTTATCATGTGCATGTTTTTAGACTGTAGGAGGAAACCAGAGTACCCAGAGAAAGCCCACGCAAGCACGGGAAGAACATGCAAACACCACACAGAAACACCCGAGCCTAGGAAACCAAACCCAGGCCTTCTTGCTGTGTGGCGGGCGTGCTAACCACTGCACCACCGTGCCGCCCCACTCTCTAATTTTTGGAAAATATTTTTTTTTAAAAGTTTACACGAACTCCCCTCCAATATTCTTATTTAATCTTGGAAAAGAAGCCAGAACATCCAAAAGAACTCATTAAACATCTTCATTTAAACAACACGAACAGTTAAAATATGTCTTGGAAGCATTCTGTAATCCTGAATCGTCCCCATGAACCTGTGTTTCATTAATATTCATTTTTCCACCAGACAACTGAAGCCACAAAGATCTGAGCATCAGGGAAAAGGAAACAGAGAAGGACGTGGGATACCGAACTCCGACTGAGGAATGTGCACCACAATCCTTTCCAACCTCTCCAACACTACTCCCTCACTCCCAACTGTTGTTTCAGCTGGACTTCAGAGACATACGACATCACAGATTGTGTAATTCTATTTGGTTGCTGCTTTTTTCCGTCTATTGTAGACGCTTTCGTTTTACAATTTCCAGGTATCGCTTTAATGACTTGTTTTATATGGACTACTTCACCAATGTGGCAAACAGCTTAATCCTTTTAGGGTCGTGGCAGAGGCTGAAGCCTATCTCAGACAACTCTGGGCAAAGGCAAGGTACACCCTGAACAACTCGGCAGTCCATTGCAGGGTCAAGACACACAGCCAATTAGCCTACTGTGCAAGTCTTTTGACTGTGGGAGGAAACCAGAGTACCCGGAGGAAACCCATGCAAACACAGGGAGAACAGACAAACACCATACATAAACGCCGGCGCTCAGGACTCAAACCCAGGACCTTTTTGCTGTGAGGTGAATGTACTTAATCACTACAGCACCATGCCATTAGTGAACTTCAGAGGCTTTGCTACCACAGAAAGAAGCAGACTGACCACTTTCATCCACAAAAACACTACATTAACGTTTGTATTGATACTCAATCGGTACAAAATGGTCACCATTACTAAAACCCTCAAGATGAACCTGGCTTAAACTTTAAAATTAATCAAAATTCTCTGGTAAACTTAAAATCTCATAATATATTGACAGCGAAGCGAGTACATATTGTTTTATTTATTCTGATCAACAAACACGACAATTAGAAATTAAATAAACCCTATCCAGCTCATGAGGAGGCTTATTTCAGCCGACGCTAGGTGAGGGCACGGTACACCCAGAACAGCAGAGACTTGTGGTGCGACATGATGGCAAAAACGAGTGGCTTGTTTATTTATGAGATAGAAGCCAGATGATGTTATGAAAAAAAAGGCAGAAATTGTAGTGGAAGCTCAAGAATGAAGGAATAGTTTTGATTTAGACACAGTAAAGGAAGGAAACATTGATACAAGATCCCAGAGGGAAGCAATATCTGTGCGAATGTCTATTACAGTGCCACTCTGACCTTCAAAAAATGCTAATTGCCCCACCCTGATGAGATTCCAAAAGTTATGCCTTTTTTTGGTTTAGTCTAATGAACATATATTTATAAAAAAATATTAACTTAATAAAAGACCAATTAAAAATCTTAATTCTCTTAAATCTGTGCACTTAATATTGTCAAAAACAGTCGGAGGAAACCGAAGTACCCGGAGGAAACCCACGCGAGGACAGGGAGAACATGCAGACTCCACACAGAAACACCCTCGCTGAGCCAAGGACTCGAACGCAGGACCTTCTTGCTGAAAGGCGGACATGCTAACCACTACACCACAGTGCCACCTGTATGAACATCAATGCCGATAACCATAATCAGTATGGAAGCCCAGGGTAGTGAAACACACACACATTTCATAGTGGTCATAAAGCAATATATCAGGGACCCGAGTAGTATAATTTTATTTTCATTAGAGGCTTGCTGGTCATATTGCCAAACAAAACTACCAAACAGAAAAATCTAATTAATGGTGTCACTACAAGGACTTCTATTTTGTTTCAAAACCACTCAGACTCTAGTTTTATAAAAGGTCTTATACCAAGACACATTTTATTCCCTAGGGCAGCCTGGTAAAAAGCCTAGTAATGTTTCCAATTCCAGTGATCGCTCACTTTCTTAGTGACGTCCGTGTTGGGAATTTATCCAACAGACAATTTTTGGAGTCAGGAAGTTGCTGCCACACACATTGGGGAGCTCAGAGAGCAGTTGGGGATGGGTGCCTTGCTCAAGGGCACTTTAGCCATGAAGGTGGTGGAAGGGAAGGTGCAGCTCATTCTCCCACTGCCACACATTTTTCCTGCTGTTTCAGGAATTGAGTGATGTTTCAGTCCCAAAGCCGCTTCTCTAACCATTAGGCCACGCCTGCCCGCATGAACATCCAGGGAATTCCATGGTAACATCCAGTAAGCCATGTATGCCTCACAGATGGAAGCCACGCCCTCCTGGAAAGCAAGGTAGCTCCTTGGCTCTCAGGTATTCCAACATAATCAATAATATCGGTTGACACCAGGGAAGCTACCGTTAAATCGTCTACCATTGACTCCTCACCAAACTAATCAAACTATGTCTTTATGAACCGAAGTCATGACAGAACAGGACAGGGCTTTTTCCAAACCGTTCCCACAAAGTTGAGAGAATACAATTAGTCAAGGTATAAATCCAGGGTGAACCAACAGACTGCCAATATTCCAAAATGCGAATGAAAAAAAAAAGTTAATCAAATAATTTTTTCACACATGAAATTTAGTGATGCAGGAGAGGCGGTACTAAGGTCTGAGGTCTGCCAAACCCCAACTTGAACACCTTAAGCTTAAAGAAGTGTGGTTTCAGTAAGATGGAGCGATGGCACACACAGCTCGAACATCATTGGATTTTTTTGCTTAGGGAAATGTCTCCGGACCGGGTGATCTCCTCCCGTGGTATATTAGGTGGTGGGCCCATTCCCCTGAACTCGCCCCTAGTTATTTTTTACCTGCAGGGCTACCTTAAATTACAAGTGTATACACATCAAGCCCAAACTCTTGAAGCCCTTAAGGTTGCTATTCACATGGAGATCGCCGCTGCTCCACCCAACGTGACCCGTCAAATCCATAGCAGCCTCCGGAAATTGACTCCATTTAAGTATAGACAATGACGGTCACCAAATAATAATAATAATAATTTTATTATTTTTATTTAAAATGTGGGAGGTTTTACAGGGTCAACCTGTAGCATTACCATTCCATAACAGTCACTGGAACTATGGAGACCAAACCATAGATTTGACAATCAGACTGCAAGATACTGAAGCGTGCTATATCATCTAAACAAACCAGGTCTTCAGAATCCAGTAGCGGTTTTACACCATTCTACCCGTCACCTGCGTTGCGTCTGGGGAGCCTCCCTGGTGTTCAGTAATGAAAGCTTCCTACACGAAACATCTGACACACTGTTCTTGTCCTGATGTTGCTTCCAAAGGCAGTTTAAAACTCTAGTGAACAATCCACATACAATAGAGGACAGGCACTTAGGCACTTGGCAGCCTAACTCGGTGATTTTGTGTGGTCTACACAATGACTGAGCTGTTGTTGCTCCCTGGTACTAACCATTTCACAATAACAGCACTCATAGTTGACCAGGGCAGATTTAATAGGGAAGAAATTTCTTGGACTGACTTGGGGCAAAGGTGGCATCTGATGGCAGTGCCATGACTAAAGAGACTGAACTCCATTCTAAGAGCCTTTGTACTGCCAAATGTTGTTTAATGTCGTTTACTACACTTGGTTAACAGTTGAGAAAGCGGCCTGTTCATGCTGAGGATAGTGATCTAAAAGGTGAACATCCGCCAAATGTAAATAATTACCTCAACACGTCTTCATTAACTTCTTTATCCCGGTTAGGTACACAATAGTTCTGGAGTATATTCCGAGAACATGCGGCCGGTGGTGTGGCGGTAAGGTACCGGCCTCTTGATCAAGAGGTTGTGGGTCTGAGTCCCTGTTAGACCCCCACCATGCGATGATTCCTGGACAAAGTCTTAAACACAAGTGTGCCTCTGTCCACCCAACAATAGAAATAGGCACCAGTAAAAATAGTAGAAAGGTAATCTGTGATGGACCATCGTCCCTTCCAGGAGAAGTTGGACTCCTGGTCGCGTCACGCTACATAACCCGGGATAAGCCAAGCACTGAGCGAATAAGGAGGAGCTTCTTCCCGCAGGCCGTTCAGGCCCTGAACCAGAACACCAGCACCTGGACACTGTAGACTCTCTACACACAACATCCACCTTGGCTGACT
>JBCNYG010000008.1:23438717-23449374 GCA_039654305.1 Porochilus rendahli | reverse complement strand
TATACAGTGTGAAGTGTTATTCTAATTTGGTTTAGGTGTTGCCTAGGAGGGCTTTGTTTCTGTGTATATATACATACACACACACACACACACACACACACACACACACACACACATACATATACATAAATAAATAAAAATATTGGCAGTGGTGGATTAGTGGTTAGGCCAGAGGTTCAGGCCCCAGTACCCCAAAGTTCCCACTGTTGGACCCTTGAGCAAGCCCCTTAACCCTCCCTTGCTCAGTGGTATAACAAAAAAAAAAAAAAATCTACGTCACTCTGGAGAAGGGCATCTGCCAAATGCCATTAATGTAAATTGCAGATGTATCAATTTTTAATCAAACTGAATGGTTTGTATTCTTACCTCACTAATTTGCTTAATCCTACTACTACTGGGGTTGCTGGAAGGTTGAGTACATCTAAGTTGACTTCAACTGGGGGAAGGTGGGATATACCCTAATCAGGCAGACTATCGCAGGGCAACACACACACACACACACACACACACACACACACACACACGTTTTCATTTTCAGCAAACAATGCAAAAAAAGGAGCGTAGAAGTGTTAAAAGCGGTTAGCACAGCAGTAAAAGTTGAACTTCCACCACACCACAGGGCAGGACAGCTTTTACCACTGCTGTTCTTTTGTGTGTGACCAATTTGACATCTGGCTCCGGAAGCGAGGAGTAAAAAGTGTCGCCCGTGAAGGAAGCATGCTTCGCCAAAAGGAAGTGTTTATGAGGGAACAGGCATGGACGTGAGGAACAGGATGAAGCGTCCATCCATTTGTTGAAAAGATCCAGCACAGGCCAGACTGGCTGCTCACATGCTCGGACCTTTTTCCAGCAATTATTACAAATTCACACGACATCACTTTTTCCTAATCAGGCAGGTTAGGCTGGCTTCCAAAAACCCAATTTCACCCTTCAGTTTAATTATTTCCAGAATAAAAATCAGTATCATTCACATATACCTGTATAGGATTTAAATTCTTTAAAAAATATTCCTTCTTCAAACTCTAGACAGGAAAATATGAATACGATTGCTAAATGTGCTTTAGAATTGTCATCCTGTACATGAAATCTTTTCTAAAGGAAAAGAAAAAGACAAGACAGAGGAATTCTTGGCACACGTTTATCCAGGGAAGCCCTACTCCTACTCCTCCTATTTTTCCTCATCAAAAGACCCGAACAGCAGTGAACGCATGATGTCATGCCTTTGCAAGAAAGAAAGCCCTCATCTTCAGGCTGGCTCCTCCTGAAGGATTGGATTAGCCAATCGAGGAGAGGCAGCGCTCAATTATATTAACCCTATCAGTACCGTAAGCATATAGATGCACCATGTGCTCTCTCCTGATCACAGTGAGGGGAAGGGAAACAGATCAGCACAAAAAACACACATATGTTATGAGCTATATACATTAAATATCTTAAGCATGAAAAGCATCTGAAGTGAGAATTTTTATTAATGAATCGATTAATACAGCTACAATAACAGTTCAAAATACAAAATGTACACTGCCCAAAATTTGGTTACTGGACTTTCTTGATTAAAGAAGACATAAAATATATATTTTTAAAAAACTTTGAGCAATTTTTATTTAGGTAATCCAGGCTGCAGTTTATGTACATATTATTATTATTGTTGTTATTATTATTTTGCTTGTAACTATTAAAAGATATTTTTAGAGCCCCCTGCTGTCTCCAAGACAAACTGCAACAAGGTTCTTCACCAGCTCACCTTGAAAGACTTGAGCTGGAATTTTCTATGGTTTATGAGCTCCCAAATAGACACAGGCAGACTAACAACTGAAAGCATCTTTAAGCAACAAGTCCGCACCGTGCAGCTGTTCTGGCTGAGGGTGGGACTTCTTTCCAGGTCGACAAAATATCAAGAATAATACCTGCTCTCGAAGAATTCTATAGCCTATTTATTTGGTGATTTCTGTATTTGTAGTTGTAAGTGGTTAAAAACATTATAAAATTATGGGTATATTTGTATAGTTTTGTGCGTATAGGTTTGTAACACGGGGGCAGCGGGTCCACCGTTTCTTTCTGACGATTCGGTGACTGAGCAGTGCACCGAGAAGATACTGAGATGAATGCACTTTTTGAATAGTGCAAGCCTGCGGATTCTTTGTGCATGCTAAGCTCTATTTTGCATTCGGCAACTCAATGCACATTCCATCCATTGGTTTCTGAGGTGGGTTCGGGCACAGAACCAACGTCAATTCGGCTCTATAATAAACGCAGTCAGGCTAGTTTACAGAAAAGCGGGTTGAACCACAGACTGATCAGATAAGAAATATGAAAATATAAGTGCATATCTCTAAACAGAAACCAGTGAGCGGCATTTCCTTAATATGGGCTAATAGGAAGGGATATCCATTCAGACAGCTTATCAAAAGGCTACAGGCTTTATTCAGTGAATAGCATTTTATTGGACAATGGAGAACTAAATTAAAATGTACCACAGGAGGCTGAATAGAACGGAGACATCGACTGCCACAGCACAAAACGACCTTTCTAGCCAGGCACAACTAAAACACAAACCAGACCCGCTTGTTTGCCATTTATACATATATCTTCACAAATGCTGATAAATTCAAAAAACTAATCCGTCTACTTCATTTCAATTTTATTGAGGTTTTCTACTCACTACTGGACTTGACAGGTAAACAGATAATTGCTAATTATCTGTTTACCTGTTATAGTAAGTTGCTAATTTTATAATACTCAACCAGCAATTCCAAAAATAATCAAGACTTTGTAGTAATAAAAAAAAAAGAATACAAATTCATGACAGTTCTAGTTGTAGGCTAACTTTACCTCAATTAATAACCATACACAGACTACAAAATTAAACTTCAGGTTCAGGACTTATATAAAAAAAAAAAAATAAAAAAAAGAAAGAAAGAAGAAAATCAGAGTGACACATTTGAAAAATTATATCTGTGTAATAATATACCGTATGGAAAGACCAGTTTTTACCTCCACCACAGAGGATGTTTATCTTTGTGTCTTTATTTTTTTGTTTGTCCGTCAGTCAGTCAGTTTGTTTGCTTCTTCCTGGCCACAGCTTTTGACAGATTAATCTGAAATTTATATGATGGGTAAGTGATTACCGAAGTAAGTTCCCATTAAATTTCAGCAAGAATCCACACACTGATGATGCTGCAAATTATTTGTCTTTTATTCATTCATTTTCTAAGCTTTCATCCTTAGGGTCGCAGGGAGGCTGGCGCCTATCTCATCCGACTCTGGGCGAAGGTGGGGCACACCCTGAACAGCTCGCTAGGCCATCGCAGGGCTAGCACACATACAGCCATTCACACTCATTCACACCTAGGGGCGATTTGGGGCTGTAGGAGGAAGTACCTGGAGAAAACCCACTCAAGCACGGAGAGAACATGCAAACTCCACACAGAAACTTCTTGTTGTGGGGCAAAAGTGCTATACACTGTGCCACCCCCCGTCCCTTATGACAGACGTGTTTTGACGGAGTTATCATCTTTTAAAATTTCGCCCAAGTTCAATCGAATTTGTGGAATATAATCAGGCTCCGAAGCTTTTCATCACATGCAGAATGCGTATTTGATAGCGATTTTAATTTCCCATAAGAAATCCAATTTTTTTGATAGTGCGGTAGTAGAGCACACTCAACAGGGGATCTGCACATTTTATTTTTGTCAGGCAGAGGTTTGCACTCTCCAAGTGCTCGTTAAATATGGACTCACGGGTAAATGGCAGCTCAGCTGAAATTGAAGATTACAGAACTGACAGTATAGGATACGGAGGCTCGTGTCGGTCACAGATGCCTTACAGCTTACAGATGCATCTGAAAACTTGTTCCCCCAAGATGATAATGAACTGACAGGGTCAGCTCCAGAGGGATAAGTGTTCAGGCTAACAAAGTACATTTAGCCTGGTTTCTTTATCATCTGCCTGTGTTTTCTTACACAGTTGCATAAATCTCTCACAACACTCTACTGGTTTCAGGAGACTTTTCTCAGTCGTGAAAACAATGTGATACAAAGAAATAGAGTCTCTGATAGAATCCACAATTCTGGTTCTTCTTGTTCGAGATCATTTTAATGCATTTGTAACCTATGATTAACATCACTGCTTTCATTTAGGATCTGATTTTAAAAAGCACGAAGGATACTCGGGATACATTTCACAAAAAACAGAGATAATACAAGGGATCACCATTACTGCTTTTTTTTTTAATGAATACCTGGAAATTATCAGGACAAAACCGTCTCACAAGAAGGGCAAGGTGGCATCCACGTCACGGCAAGAAGGTCCTTGGACCAAACCACGATCTGGCGAATCTCTTTGTGGAGTTTACATGTTCTCCCCGTGCATGCGTGGCTTTCCTCCGGGTGCCCTGGTTTCCTCCCCCAGTCCAAAGACATGCACGTTAGACTAATTGGCTGCTCCACCTTACCCCTTTGTGTGTGTGTGTGTGTGTGTTTGTGTTGGACCTGTGCTGGTCTGGCGAGCTGTTCAGGATGTACCCCGCCTTCGCCCACATCGGCAGAGGCACCAGCCATGGAAGGATTAAGCTGTTTGGCAAATGCGTAGGTGATGAACTGTCTCACAATCCGCTACGTATGTTCGAGGATGATGTTTAACACAGAATCAGCTAATCAGGAGTTCAGTTCATGTTCTTTAATAGGATGGTATGACAATATCAGGTGTTTCTGCTTATTCAGGTGCTAACCTATGTAAAAAATATCCTTCAGCCAAGGTAAGAATGCTATATAGAGTAGGGAAATACACTATGAGGGCTAGTTAGCATTACAGTGGCGTCTGTAGCTGAAAAATGCTCACCAAAGAATATAGTATTTTTTTTGGAGGGGGGGATAGATTACCATATAAGGGCAATGTTAGCATGCCGGATTATGCATACACTATAGAGATGGTGCAAGAAAAAAAAGAAAAAAAAGCTTTAACTAAAAAAAAAAATCTGGTAAAGAAATGTTGGAAGCAAAAAAAACCACAATTACATGTTTACAGGGCAACACACAATTACATGTTTACATATTACAGCCAATTAGCCTAATATGCATGTCTTTGGACTGTGGGAGGAAACCGGAGTACCAGGAGGAAGCCCATACAAACACAGGGAGAACATGCAGACTCCACACAGAAAAACCCGACGCCGAGCCCCGGATTCCAACCCATGACCTTCTTACTATGAGGCGAACGTGGTAACCACTACACCTGCATGATGCATGTTAAACAAAGGGTTAACAGTGAAATTTTAATTTCAACACGACGTCTGAGACAGACGCAGCCACATAGCTAGCCGGCACTAATCCTAAAGATAGGTGTACACATCTGATAGGTCGTCCATGACGAGGAGAGGTCAGACAGCAGCGATAATGACGGAGAGGAGGGTTTAAGATGAGCTAGCAGAGTGCTGAACCGAAGCTAAGATGATAGCATTGTTAGAGAGCTACATGCGCACTAGTGGAGTGAAACTAGTAATGTGGATATCTCGTGGCAAAAAGACAGAAAGAAAAAAAAAAGTGTGTTTGGCAGTACTGAACGCTGAGAAATACAGCATTCTCCTTTTGATTCTTTAGAGGAACCAAACCAAATATTCTGTAGCAAATAGAAAAGGAAGTGAAACCTTAACCTCACACACCCTTTCCAACAGATCGACATCATTCTAAAAATGCTCATCTTATACTTCACTCCTGGACTCATGAGCTTGAATTCAGTGTTTTGCTGCGCAGACAAAAATCAGTTTTAAATGAAGTCATGAACATTTCAACAAATTACGGGAGGAAAAAAAAAAACTATTAAAAAGACAATTAGCCCTAGATTTTCAGACTTCCATTCAGATGGACTCGTTCTAGACTTACTTTCTGCCTCTTGAGTGACTCCTGTAGCGTTGGTCGCGCCGGGACATATCTCCCCTGAGAGCGAGGACCTTCATATGAGTTTGAGGAAGCAAGTTCATGTTTAAACTCTGATCAGCAGACCCACAATTGCTCAAACCACACGACTATAAAAGCTCAAGTTTTGCCTCCGTTCTGGTGAACGTCCTGATCTCACTGTCTCGCTAGGTTGACTGTACTCGGAGGGCAGCTGTTTTCAGAACATTTTTTTTCCTGCATCATTTCCTGTGTTCGGAGCAGTCGTGACCTCTGACATAAAATTTCCCCATCCCTTGTCTGCACAGAGCAGCTATGTTCGGGTGGTGCTTTTCAATCAGGCACAGGGACTTCCTACCATTCTGATATGTTACATGCAGTTATAATCCTTCAGCTCTTCTCGTTGTACGTTTGCTTGATGGCTTCATAATTCTGTGCAGCTGCCTGAAAAAAAATTTCACAATCTTACCTTCCTCTTTTGGGCCAAAAAGCCATTTTAATTGCTCCTGTCCAGAAAAAAAATTGAGAGGTTTTTCAGTGATATGTCCCAGATGTCTGTCCTTCGTCTATATATCTGGTTACCTTACGTTATGAGGCTCTGCAGTTCCTCAGCATAGTTTTATAGCCAGCTAATGCTGGAGAGTCCCAAATCTACCCCATACCAAACCTCAAACAAGGAACTCCGTGAACCTCAGTCACATGCTAACCAACACCTTGTTTCACATGATGTAGTCATGATCCTGATTTATTGGGCAACATGTTTATAAAAAGAAATATGCACATATTCAGAAAAAAAAAAACATGTAACGTGTGTTAAGCAGACGGTCTCAGCCAAGTTTACGGGGCTAAGAGGCTAAGTCCAAAGCCAAAGCTGCGTCCGCACAGCAATCAATTAGCAACAAGCGACCGTGCAAAGTCAACAAAAGCCTGAGCAGCGACGGGAGAAATCTTCAAGAGACGCAAATTGGGCAGGTTCGACAGTTCAACCGAGCTGAAGCTTCGTGCAATACAAATCCAGAGATTTAAGCTGATACAAGCTAAAATAATAAGCTAATGATAATAAAAGCTATTTATTAGTGATCTAGCTGGCTGCTGCTCACGGACTGCTCATTTCATGCAGCGAGCTAGATGTTCATTGTTCACAGCTTCACTCGGAAACATGCGGAAGCAGGAAACGTGCGTAAGAGGTTACCTAGGCAGTCAGAGCTGGCCAAGAGTTCTGATTGGCTTGTGTTTTGAAGCAACTTGCATGTCATTCGAATCCCTTGTAGCTCATCACTTCCTCTGTGGATGCCTCTGGTAAGCCCGTGGCCACTACGGTCTTAGTTTTGAGACCTGTGCTCTTAGGAAGATTGAGGGGGAGCGTTGGAATGATCGAGTCTCCAATGATGCCAAAGACGCAACCAAGTAAATATCCGCTGCATTACCACGCAGAGTCGGGTGCACTGGCTAGGACATGGCTATGACCGCCACACAAGAGCCATCGTGGAGTTTGATACATCGGCGGTGGGCTGGACGCCCTCATAGGCAACCGCAACCTCCGGAAATATGTCCTACATCAGGACCTTCAACAAATCAGTTTGAGAATGGAGGACGCTCCAGCTCACAGCAAAGACCATGGCAGATGAAAGAGGTTTGGTGACACTGATGAGCTCAAGGTCATGCTGGCATGAGACTTGGCAGTAGTAGCAGGACTTGATTTGTTTGAAAGCTTACCAATCAGGACATGTGTTTGAGAAGAGACATGACATCAGGAGAGTAATGTGATGAAAGGGTCACAAGAGCGGACTTATTATCATTGTAGTGAGAAATCAGAAAACTTGTGGATTTTTAGACCATTAATGATCCAGAGATACAGACAGCGGGAAATCTGAAATTAAGGAAATGCAGTTAAGTGGTTGCTGCTTTTTTCCCCTGACATTTAAACTAAAACCAGACGAAAGACAGAGGGGAAAAAAACAGGAAACACTTACTGTGATAAACTGCAAGGAGATGAGGGTTCCTGCAGCAATGTTCTCTGTCAACGACAATACAGTTAGGGAGAGTCAGAGAAAACTCAATGTTCCTGCACACTAACCTCAAGTTTTTAACACCAAAACTTCATAAAGCATGAAAACAGCTCAAACTACTCAATCAATACTATAAAGGGATGAAAATATTAAAAGGACCTTTTAGGGTGATAGCTGTACAGCTCCAGTTCAGAAAAATCTGGGACAGCATGGAGAAATTGAAATTACCTCCAGCAGGTACAAATGGATTATTATAACTTGGCATTGATGCAATAAAATGTCTCCCCCTAGTGGGCCTTGGTTAAACATTTCGCCCCATGTGAATTAAAGATGGGGATTTTTTGGGATTCACTTTCAAAATTATCCCATGCATGGATTACCTCCAAAATTCAATGGATCCTTTGCAGGTCTAGGCTCCACACACCCACCAAGTTATATGAAAATTAGATCAGTAGTTTTGCCTTTTTCTGCTAACAGAAAAAAAAAATTCCTTAAATAAATGCTTGTTCAAATTTAATAAATTCCCTGATATGAACTATGATCCGGACTATGATCTGCTCCAAAATATTATGGACTCTTGCCAGACCCATACTCCCAATCCCTCTACCAAGTTTAGAGAAAATCGTTTTGGTAGTTTTTGCACAATCTGGCTGTCAGTCAGAAATCTTTAATGACATTACGTGCAGTCACAAGCTACTGAATGTCTAAAATCATTTACTACAATAGTTTACTTAAGTTACAAGTGCCACATTGGGAAATTCAGTAAAAAGCAGTGCACAATTTAATCTGAACAAACCAATGGAAATATTAAAGTCTGGAAAACTGGCCTTTTCTGGCAGAAAATGGTATTACAAGCTACATGCAAAATACACTTTTTACTTTCATTTAATAACGTACATAACAGGTGTCAAACTCAAGGTCTATGACCTAAAACTGCCCGCCAACTAATTTAATGTGGCCTGTGAGACTTTCAGTATATGATTATCGTACATTCTTTAGCATCCATTACCATGAAACACAAGTCATCGTTCATCCACTAGGTGGCGGCAAACCCGTTTCAAGTATCATTTGTGGCTTAAAAAAGATTACAAGCTAGCATTCTGCTGTCAAGCACTGTCTGAAAAAAAAAAAAGGAAAAAGACAAAACCTTTAAAATAAACTAATCATCATCCCATGCAGGCTTTATATATTTTCGCCTTTTTAATTACATTATCCAGCCCTTGATGACCTCGAAATTTAGAAAGCCGTTAGTAAAATGTGTTCGACAACCCTGGTGTACATTGTGCTGCTCTCATTAATGCCATGAACCCAAGTGTCAAATTATTACACACTATGAAGCTGCCTCCCAAAGTGCATAATGTACACAGAACAGTACGCCTTAAAAGCCTCCACACCAATGAAAACAAAAAACAAAAATAGAGAGAAAACAAGGCAAACCACAACACATGTAGTATTTAGTGACATCCGGGCAGTATAGTAAGTGTTTTGGTCTCACACTAGTGTCTGTACCATGCAGTGCCAAAATCTTCTCTGTTTGGAACAGACATCGCTGGTTCAACGCTACGTTCCCATGAACTTCAAGTCCCAGGCACATTCTCCATGGTCTGCTCTATTCACACTAGGGACATCAGTTGATCCTACAAATAAACCAAGCTTTTTCGGTCTGTCCTGCATATATACCTTGAACTTGGTAGGACTTTCTAAAATTATAAGGATGCACGCATTTAAAAAAAATAAATAAATAAAGGTAGTTGTAGTGGAGCTATAGCCGAATACCAGTGCAAGTGCAGCCCCATACACAGGAAACCATCTACTTGATTTAGCACAGCCTGTACGCCCGCCTGGAAACCTTATGCATCATGATGCTGACTGGCTGTCTGATGCATGCTGGTAGCATTTGATGCAAGCTGACAGACATGCAGAAATGAAAATGCAGACTAAGACAGTTCCCCCCTGACAAAAACGTCCAAACGGCAACAAATTCAAAGTATTTTAAATAGTATCTTTGCCAGTGTTTCCAGTGATTTCTCAAAAGAACACGGTTTAAACTTTTAAAAATAATGACATGATATTCAATTCGTTATGAACGGAAAAGAAACAGCCCACAGAAAACTAACGGAGTGCAGTTTTTAAGCAGTGCCTTAATCTGTACTTCTTATTATGCAGAGATGTATATAACTGGAAAAGCTTGTGAAGTAAGTGATGTGCGCAGCACTGTGCCAAAGAAAACACCACACAGACCTCTATGACTCATGTGGCCCCTTCCGAAAGCTGCAGATATGAGCTGCTTGTCCTTTATCTGCATGCATGCTGAGACTCCTTGTCTGTCTCAGTCCCAGACGTCCTTGCCAAAGCTCCTATCCAACAGCAAAGGCCCGGTTCTCTATACTAATGTTAGGTAAACATAATTCCCCAGTCTTTAAAGAAAATCCAAGCGATCAACAAATCCAACATGACATGTCATGCATTTCAACTGCAGCAGACATCAAACCAGATCCTGAAGGGATCACTGGATCAAAATTCTGCTCTAGTCCAAAACAGCACGTATCCTTCGAACTAACCACATGGCTCGTCCTAGAATCGATTTCTTCTCCAATGTGCAT
Source organism: Porochilus rendahli (assembly GCA_039654305.1). NCBI lineage: Eukaryota > Metazoa > Chordata > Actinopteri > Siluriformes > Plotosidae > Porochilus > Porochilus rendahli. The sequence goes on along the minus strand of JBCNYG010000008.1, from coordinate 23,438,871 downwards.
AGAAGCATGTTTGCAGAGACTGAGGTTGTGACGGAACAGCAGGCAACGGACTCTGCATCATCCTATTAATACACGAAGCTATGCTCCTCGCCTCTTCCTCCTTACGAAAGCGGACAATAGAACAGAAGCGACGGAGCTGAAATCCTAAAATGTA
>JBCNYG010000008.1:23392521-23406072 GCA_039654305.1 Porochilus rendahli | reverse complement strand
ACACACACACACACACACACACACACACACACACACACACACACACACACACACACTCTCAAAAACCCAATACTGCAGTCATGCTCACCTCCCTCGTCATGCTCAGCCGCAGATCCCCCTGGTTCTGAATGAGACTGGTTAGAATGATTGGAAGCACGTGGTGTAACGTTAGCGCTGCTTTGGCCAGAGCTCTCAGCACGACCATGTACCACCTCCAGGAAATCACCGTCAGGCAGCAGGTCACCTGTTGGCTGGAAGAGTAGCTGCTGCCGCTGTAGAAGCTCCAACTTCTCCTCCATTTGCCTCTGGAACTGTTGGTGCTGCAGCTGCTGTTGCCTCTGCATGCTCTGTGTGCAGACCAGGCATGTGATGATTTAATTTAAACATCCTTTTGAGTCATGAACTTCTTACCACAATACAAATATGAAAACATGCATTAATAACTATTGATATTACTATTATTATTATTATTATAAAATAACTGATTAATAATTAAACTGGATAAGCATATACCACTACGGGAAACTATCTGCCTTAACTATCTAAGGGACACAGAATTAACTTCTAAATTCTCAATGTTATTTAAACATTGATAACATGCGATTCCTAAGCTGAGATGTTTTTGTTTCCTTCAAACTGCAGCAATACCATCTGTATGCAACTATGCAAAGTGGCAATCTCATAGGGTCACTCAAGATTTCTTTAGCCCAGGTTTCATTAGGACTGTCATGGTAATATAAGGGACAATGAGGAAAAGTGACTGAGGTACAAATTGACTGAGGTAGGCTAATTGGCTGTTCCAAATCACCCCTAGGTGTGAGTGTGAGTGCGAACGGTTGTGTGACTGATGGCCCTGCGATGGACGCCAGCCTCCCCGCGACCCTAATTAGGAATAAGCGGTTCGGATGAATTTGAATTTGATTGGCGTAATCTCCCTGTGACTCTATTAGGACGAATATGTTTGGTAAATGAGATGAGGAACTGAACTGGAAGAAGACAGACGGTTCTTGGGGAAGTTATTTGTCTCAACAACTATTAGCCATAGACCTGTATATGTATATGTATATGTATGTATATTAGCAGGTGAAGCAGTACAGTACCAGACATGAGCAGTGCACAACAACTTGATAGTACAGTGACTTTTATAATTTTACAACCAGTTACACGCGTTTATGTACATTTTAGCTGAACTCATTAAGAAAAGAAACTTCTTTTCATTCATCCAATCATTCATTCATTTTCATTACTGTCCCATTGAGGTTTGTGGCTAACCCTTCTGAAAGGTGGGGTACCATAGAATTGTCATCAGTCTATCACGGGCTAGCATAAAGACATATAGCCATTCACACACGCATTCACACCCGAGGGCAATCTAGAGCTGGCCTAATCTACATGTTTTTGGATTATGGGAGGACACCAGAACACCCAGAAGGCAACACAGGCATACACAGACATACCAACTCTCCAAAGAAAGAGCGCGTAGATTGGAAACCAGAACCTGCTTGCCCTGAGGTGACAGCTCCGAGGAGCCACCATCTACCACCTATTTATTCATTTAACATTAAAAAGATTGTACTGTAACTTTTAAAGGTCCCATCAGTTGTGACTGTCAATCATACTAGCTGGTGCAGTGAGGTGTAGAAATTCCCAGATCAATATAAGTCATAGCCATACTAGGTGTTTTTGACTGTCATTCAAAAGAAAAAAAAGTGGTATAATGCTGGACTTACTGCAGTGGTTCGGTTTCCGAGCGAGGATACCGAGCAGCACACTCAGGGTGATCGTAAGCAGCACAGCAGCCCGCATGGTTCTGAGACGGTTCCGGCAAACTGAAAACACAATAACACATTTACACAGTGACAACGTGACTTATACTGAACTGCTCAGCTCCGTCCCCAGTATTCTCCACATCTTCCCTCTTACCAAGCCGGAATTACAACCGCAGATCTGATTAACTAGAGTTTATTATTAACTAATTCTGACTCATATTAGGACGGCATGGTTGTGTAGGGGTTAGTACTTCTGCCTCTACTCAACAAGGTCCTGGGTTCAAGTCCTGACAGTTTGTATGTTCTCCCTGTGCTTTCTTTTGGGTAGTCTGGTTTCCAACAACAGTCCAGACTTTCACATTTGGCTAAATGGCTGTTCTAAAAATTATCCCTAGGTTTGAGTGGGAATGGTTGTGTTTGTTGCCCTGTGATGGTCTGGCGAGCTGTATAGGGTGTACCCTACCTGAGATAGACGGCTGAGATAGGTTCATAGCCTCATGTGTTTCACGTACAGATGCTAATAGCACCCCCTAAATTAAAGTGCAGTTACTCCTATAAATAAAGATGGAGAAACTAAATGTACTTTATGTTTTTTACTGGGGTATAGTGGTTCAGTGGTTAGCACCGTCACCTCAGGGTTCCCGCCTTGGTGCTCCAGTTTCCTTCCATAGTCCAACAACATGAACAGTACTACTGGTTACTTTGCACTGGCCATAGGTGAGAATGTAAGGACGAATGGCTGTTTGTGTATATGTTAGCCTTGCAATTGATTGACAGCTTGATGATGTTGTGCCCCACCTATCACCTCAAGTCAGCTGGGACTGGCTCCAGCACGTCATGTGACCCTGATGGATAAGTGCTATAGATAATGGATGGCTGTATGGATGGATGGATGGATAGTGTGAGAAGCTGTATCATAAGTAACTGTGTGAGAGATGACCCGTGATGGCATGGTGGCGTAGTTAGCACGTCTGCTTCCCAGAAGTCGTGGTCCTGGGTTCGAGACTTGGACGTCCCTGTGCTTGTTTGGGTTTCCTTTGGGTAGTCTGGTTTCCTCCAACATGCCAAAGACATGCACATTAGGCTAACTGGTTGTTTCAAATTGACATTAGGTGTATCAGGCTCCAGTCTACCCATGACAATAGTCAGACTGGGGGCATCTGCTCAAATCACACCCTGACGTTCAGGCAGATTAGTGCCTCTTTCACCAAGAAACTACAACTATCATAGTTAAAAACAGGTTTATTCCTAGTCTGTGAAATGTAAGATAACATTATAATGTCTCTGACTGTATAAATTAGTTGCTAATAGCTAGGTGTAAATAAAAACAGCAAAAAACAAAAACAAAAAGCAAAGTGTATGGAAACTTAAAGTTTCATTGAAGCTGGCAATCACAGGGCTACTCACATACAACCATTGACACCAGTCACACCTAGGGGTGATTTAGAGCAGCCAATTAGCCTACTGTGCATGTCTGTTACGTGTCAACAACGGACGTGCTGCCGCCACTTGCCTTATTTGTTTAGGGCCCAAATGCTGAGCCAGAAATGGGGACTAGAACACAGACGAGGAAAAACGGAAACAAGGATGCCGGGAGAGAGAACCAGCCTTGCCTAAAAACAGCAGGTAACAGCGGACGTACCCACTCTGTCAACAAAAACCTTTTATTCTTTAATATTCTTTTCCTTCTTTCTTTTCACATTTAACAAAACAAACACAGCACCTGGTCAAATGAAACCCAGGGAAAGAAATAACATATACCAGCTGCAAAACGTATAATTTCACTTATACAAAGACCCAGCACCTTCTAAACGGTGCTGGCTTTGTTCCTAATGGTTAATTGCCAGCAGGTGCGGCTCCTCTCCCCCTACTGGAGGGGAGGGTGTTGGTGGTGTGCCGCCCTCTGCTGGCTATTGAGGTAACAGCAGGCCTGGAGTCCGCCTGTCTCCTCACATGAACCACTCTTTTATTATTTAAGCCCAAATGTTATACAATATTATTTTATATAATAGTATAGTCCATTGGGATTTCCTGATCATTCAGTACATCCAGGTCATCAGCTGACTTCATTTTATTGTCGCATAATGTTGCTGAGCCTCGACCTGACCAACTAGAGTAACAATACCATGGAGATTGTACGCTTTCACTAAGACTAAGGGCGGTCTCATGTTTTGGACCAATATTTTATTCATGGATGAAATCAAAATTAAAGGATTAAAGTGTATACTTTAAAAGGGGGTCTATACGGCACATTTAAACAAGAGTAAAAGAATAACCTTGTAGATGTAAACTGCAGGACGGTCATTTCAATAACACTGAATGGACTTTATTATATAACACCTACTTAAGTACCGTCTTAGTACCTTCCACACGTTTACTCAATATACTGAAGTGCATTCTCCAACTCCATGTATGGCGCTATGTGAAGAAGGATGTGCACTAGTGAGAAATGTTAGCTGAAAAGAGTTTTTTCTCACCTGGCTGATATCCAGTGCCCAATGATCCATAGCCTGTAGAGTATACAAAAAGACTTTTAAGACACTGGGTCACATTAAAACGACCCCGCGCCCCCCGCCAAACCAACCCCACACACCAACCCCCCACCGTCCTGCCACCCCACCACCCAATTCCCCCACCCCCCCCCTTAATTTTAGTCGTATCCAATTCCCACCTGTTGCGTCTTTTCGAACTGCTGCGCATGCGCATTTGGGGCAACCTGGCACACTCAGAGGGAAATCTCTATCGTGAGCGTACTCCATCCCTCCCTCCTGTGAGAGCTTGGCCAATTAGCTCCCATGGACTCCCGGTCACGGATGGTTGTGGCATCAACCTTGTGATCTCTGGGTTGATAGTCATGCTAATCATGGATGTGTAAATTAAGTCTATTATTCTACCTGGTTTGGGCGGTTTAACACCAGTTCCTCCTGGTCCAAGACCAACACCACTAGGATAGCTCACACCTGAAATAAAACCGTCAAATGATGAATTAATTTATGCTTCAATATGCACCGCATTGTTAATTAGCACCTTGTGGAAAACTGCTACAAACCAAACTCTCAACCCTAAATATTAAAGCTTACTTTGTCTTTCTCTTTGTACACTAATTATATATGTATAATATATATGTATGTTGTATATATATTTATATGTATATTTCATTCATACATGACTCAATCCTAATTAGAGTCACGGAGAGGCCGGTGCCTATCTCAGCCAACTCTGGCAAATGCGGGGTACACCCTGAACAGCTCACCAGAGCTCACCACAACCATTCACACTCCCACCTGAGGGCGATTTGGAGGCAATTAGCATACTGTGCATGTTTATGGACTGTGGAGGGGAAACCTGAGAACCCGGTGGAAACCCACGCAAGCATGTGGCGAACATGCAAACTCCACACATAGACGCCCGAGCCCGGGAATCGAACCCAGGCCTTGCTCTACGGCGGACCTGCTAACCACTACGCCACCGTGCCACCCATGTATATTTCATCCTTTATACATTATTAAAGACAAGAGCATATGGCTTGAATATACCTGGTGCTATGAGCGGCTTGGCTCCTGGGAGAACTCCAGTTCCTCCAGGAGAGATGCCAGGATACGGACCTGAGCGAGAAGAAATGACCTGTATCAGTGTCTTAGATTTGGAAGCTACTGTTACAAAACAATCACATGTAAAATAAAAGTGACTCGCTTTGATGACAAAAATATAACTATTACACTTTTTTCTTTCCTTATTTTCACTATGCCTCCGTGAATATAATCTATATTGCAAATACTTCTTCTATACATCTGAAATACACTTTTACAAACACGTTTCCACAAAACCTACAGCGATGGCCTGGGTAAGTGGACAAAACCCCAGCCAGCACTTGTATGTGGAACCCATGTGGGTAGTAAGTGGGATGAAATATGAGACTGAGAATATGGGGTTGTCCACGGGTGCCATAGTGGCCCAATTTGACCTGCCCACATGAATTCATTTCAAATTGGTAACCCAACTAGGACCCACACAGGGGGCCCATGTGGGCTTGCCAAAGTGGAACACACTTAAGTAACCCAAGTGGGCCCCTGTTAAGATACCCGTTTTGGGCCCATGTAGCCCAGGCATAACCCAGCCTACATGCATGTGGGGCAGTTGACATGGAGCCACTATAAAACCCATGGATGATCCCACATGGATCCCATTTTTCAGCCACTTCCTACTCACATGGGTTCCGGTACACCCTGAACTACAGTATAGTGTTATATGTACACTCACCGTAGCCGCCACCATACGGGATTGGACCTGTGGAAATTAACACTGTTAGAGATGTACATGTTTAAGCTTGGATAATTTATTATGAAAAGGCAAACACTTGCCTGCACCACCAGTCTTTGGAGGTTTAACAAGAGAACCTGAGGAAGGATTTTAGTTTCGGTGAAAGACTGAGAGGAATATATTTTTAAAATATCCAAAGGCATTTCAGAATAACACAGCATTAAAAACTGATAAAAAATTAATAGATAAAAAAAAGAAGTAAACTAAAAATAAATAAATAAATAAATAGAAATAATGATGATAATAATAAAAGCAAAAATACAGTGCCCTCTAGTGGACAGAAATATGTATGTGGTATCTACTCCTTTTAGTCCTAACCTAACCTAACCTAACCTTACTCTGCCTAAAATATGGTGAATACACGAGATTATATAAAATGCAATATTACTATTTCACTCTGTGTTGTATATAAATACTCACATGATTTATATCAGTGTTTGTTTTTACATAATTTTATTCAAGTCCTCAGCCAGCTGCTGTGTTGGCCTTTTTTTTTCTCGCCCTATTTTTCTTCCTTAATTTTAGCCGTATCCAATTCCCACCTGTCAAGCGTTGCATCCCTTATCACATACGACCACCACCAACTAGGGAGCGGCGTGACCATTCACATTCCCCTTTCTGTGACACATTTTGCTGCTACCCGCATCTTCACGAACTACTGTGCATGTGCAAGCAGGACCGGATGTGAGAGCTCGACCAATTAGCTTCCATGGATTCCATGGATTCACACCTGCGTTCTCCAGGTTGATAGTTGCAGCCTTGTTGACGCACCACTCGGGAGCCCAATATGGACCTTTCTAGCGAACTTTCCACTAAATAATAAAGCTAGCCTTTCTTTACAACAGCAACATATAGCTTTTTTTAATGTAAACTTTAATACAAGAACTCAGAATAAATGCATACCTTGAGGTATACCACCTACACCTGCAAGCAGAAAATGAGTGATTTAAATTCATATAGACATAGACCAAAAAGAAGAGAACTTTTACGGGGGAACATAATTGGAAATTATTATTTTCCCGACATTTTAGAACATTTCAGAAGAACAAGAATGTTAATTAATTAATTATCCTTTGCATTACTTTCCTCATATTGATGCTATGTAGAAAACAAATTATTATTTTTTTGGTAAATCCGACACTTATTATATGAGACTCAAAAACTGAGTACTCCCCCAAAATGTTTGCACACAGTCCTGTCACGCAAAAAGGTTTGCCAAAGTATAAATGAAAAGCATGCCATGTCCACGTCAAGCAGAGTTAGCTGCATGGTCTGCACGGTTAGTGGAAAATAAAAGACAGAAACAGAGATGTGTGGATGGAAGGGTTATTTTTCTAGAGAAAAACAGAGCATTCATCACAAACTTTCATGCCACATAGGTGATCTTACTGGTCTTAGGGGCCTTGCCAGTTTCAACACTAGCCGTCGGTCCTGCCAAGAAACAACAGGTTCCACCTTCAACCTTTACAGTTCAAAGAAATGCAGCACAGAGGTGACCGGCTTTGTAAGTCTTGATAAAATTCAGCGTTCCCAGCAACACCGGTACTGCTATGAAATAGTATAGCGTTCCAGGGTGAATCAGTGACAAAGGGTCATATGAGGCTTTGGTTGTTGCTATGCGGAAATAGTAAAATAGCAAAGGTTTAGCAAGCTAGCATATAAAGACCTCTGATAGGAGGTCAGTGCAGGAACAGTACATAGTTATCTACTGCAGATAGCAGTGCTTCCAGCTGATGCAGATGTTTATAGACTCTCCATGTCTAAAGAGCTGATCTTGAGAGAATACAAGGTGAACATTCTCTGAATGAAAAGTACTAAACAGCGCCATTCAGTGTACAACGCATACAACTGAGTAAGGGTACCTCGTTGTACCTTCGTACCTCATGTATCTTTCACATGGAAAAGTGAATGCAATAAATAAAATGTGCAAAGTTTGACCAAGACAACTGTTATTGTGGTAATGTAGCTCTACATTTAGTTGTGCATCTATATTAGATCTGAAATTACAAGCAAGAATTACAGAAGATTCACTATTTTTAAACTTTCATCCATACAGTTGGTCAGGTCTAGGCTCAGCAACACTATGTTGCAATAAAGAGAAGTCAGACGATGACCTGTCCACATCCACATTTTCTAATCCGTGGTCGCATCGGTTTACTCCAGGTACTCTGGTTACCTCCGACAGTCCAAAGGCTAACTGGCTGGCCCAAATTGTCCGTAGGTGTGATTGTGAGTGTGAATAGTTGTGTGGGTGTTGGCCCTACGGTGGTCTGGCGAGCTGTTCATGGTGTACACCGTCTTCTCCCAGTGTCATCTGAGAAAAGCTCCAGCCTCGACATTGCCCTAATAGGATGAAGTGCTTGGGCAAATGAGTGAAAGTGAGTGAGAGTGTTGCATTATATATACTGTTTATTGGTCAGGGTCACAGGGGTAGTTGGATCCACCTCACATGAGAAGTGGGTTACACCCTGAACAGGTCGCTGGTCTATTATAACGCTACAACCATTCGCACACATTCACCCTAGGTATCTGGAGAAAACCCACACCATCACAGGGACAACGTGCAAGCTTCAAAGAGAAAGGCCTCAGTCGGCCATGAAACTTGAACCCAGAACCCTCTTGCTGTGAGACAACAGTATTAACCGGTGCACCACCAAGCCTCCTGATGAATATATCAATAATATATCATTTACACACACACGCGCGCGCACACACAAACCCCATCTGACCCATCTTGGCACAGACGCCATAAAACTTCTGAAGGTCTGCTATTTTATCTGGCACCAAGATGGTAGCAGCAGATCCTTTAAATCCTGCGAGTTGCACTGTGTGGCCTCCGTGGAGTAAGCTTATTTGTCTAGTATATCCAGCAGATCATTTGGGATTTGGAGGCCAAGTCAACACCGTAAGCACTTTGTCGGTTCCAAAAACCATTCCTGATTTTGCAATGTAACAGGGTTCATCACCCCGTTGAAAGAGGCCACTGTCCATGGGGAACACTGCTAACATGCAGGGCTGGACTTGGTCTGCGATAGTGTTCAGGTAGATTGTACATGTCAAAGTTACGTCCATAAGCAAGAACCCATGGTCCCATGCCCAGAGTATCATGCTTGATTTGATCTAGGTGTGAGTGTGATTGGTGTACGTGTTGGCCTGCAATGTTCTGAACAGCTGTTCAGGACGTACCCTGCCTTTGCCCAAAGTGTCATCTCAGCTCCAGCCTCCCTGTGACCCCAGGAGGATTAAATGGTTCAAACAAATTGAGTGAGTGAGATCATTGTTCACGCTTCCAAGACACTGACTTTGAGAACAGGTTCTATGTCAAACTTGGCAAAAATCGGCAGCAGAGAGCCTTGGCATGCTCCAGCAAGCCTAAGGCAATGCAGCAATAGCGAGGCAAGGTGTTTTTAGTGGTATACCTCCATGACGAGGTGCAAAATATCATCCTCCAGTGATATCCTACCAATCATGATGCACAAATGTAATTCAGAACATCTTAAGTGCTCTGTAAGGGTCTCTTATATATTGTTCATTCATTCATTCATTTGTCAAACCACTTAATGCTACTACGGTCAGATGGGGTACATCCTGAGCATCTCGCCAGTCCATCGCAGGGCCAACAATTATGTGCATGTCTTTGGACTGTAGGAGGAAACCAAAGTACTCAGAGGAAACCCACGCAAGCATGGGGAGAACATGCAAACTCCATATTGAAACGCCCTCGCCAAGCCTTGGACTCGAACCCAGGATCTTCTTGCTATGAGGCGGACGTGCTTACGTGCTAAATCGCGCAAATGTACAAGTGCATGTTGCCACAAAAATGCATATAACACAGCTTCTGATGTTCACAGTATAATGTCTTGTGGCATGATGACTTACACGAGTTCCTGCTCACTCCGGCGGTACATGCACGACTGATCTGTGCACCATTTGTTTGCTACAGAAACCATCCTGGAACTTTTTGATCACATGTCATATTACTGTACATGGGTCAAAATATAACTGGGATATGTAGTCAAGGATATCTAATGCGATAGGTCGGAATTTAAATATTTTAGTTATTCGGATATCAATCAGATTTACAGGTTTTAAAAAAAAACTAATCTGTGGACTGTATAAAATACAAGGAAGGACCTTACCTGGACCAATTGTTCCACCAGGGGCCAGAGTTGGGCCCTTTGCTTTACAAAAAAAACAGATGGGGTAAATGATAGAACAACAGTGCTGGATGGTGATTGTTGATTGTGAGACAGATGTTTTTTAGGTACCTGGTTTCACAGGTAACCCGGTGCCTTCAGGAGCGACGAGATCAGATCCCTCAGGTGTAGCTGCAGGTGGCTGAATACCTGTTCCAGTAATGCCAGTGCTTGGTAAACCTATAAAAGGATACTACACTTTAAATATGGCTTTCATAAAGACTATATGTTTATACAATAATGATTATGGCATGATGAAGCTTATAATCTACAGTGTTAGTCCACAAGCTACGCATGGTGTCAGAGTATGTGTGAGAGTATGCCGTACCAGGTTTAGGAGGTTTAACTCCAGCAGGATATCCTACAAAAAGTAAAATGCTTTTTACTTTCGCATTTAACTTTTACCCTTGCATTCACAAAAAAAAGATAGAAAAATATATAAAATAAAACTCCCACAGTCCAAAGACATGCACTAGGCGAACTGGCTGTTCCAAATTGCCCCTAGGTGTAAATGTGTGTGAATGGTTGTGTGTGGTGCCCTGCTAGGTCTGGCGAGCTGTTCGGGGTCATCCCGCCTTCACTTGGAGTTGGCTGGGATGGGCTCCAGCCTACCTGTGATGCCGGTAGTAGGATTGAGCAGTTTGGCAAATGAGTGATCTACTGTGCGCTGGTAGGAACTGACATAATGTTTATTATATGAACAAATTTGGTACATGGGTCATAATGGGTAAATGATGATGTCATGTCAACTCAACTCACGTGAAAGCTGTGGTGCTTGCTTTTTACGCCCATCCATCCATCTATCCATCCATGTATTTTCCCAACCGCTTAATCCTACTAGGGTCATGGTAAGGCTGAAGCCCATCTCAGCCAGCTCTGGGCAATGGCAGGATACACCCTGAACAGCTCGCCAGACCATTGCAGGCTCAACACCCACACAACCATTCACCCACGCACTCACACATAGGGGAAACTTGGAACAGCCTAGGGTGTCTTTGGACTGTCGGAGGAAACTGCAGTACCCAGAATAAGCCCACATAAACACAGGGAGAACATACAATTTCCACACAGAAATGCCCGAGCCAAGCCCAGGACTTGAACCTAGGACCTTTTTGCTGTAAGGCAGACATGCTAACCAGTACACCACTGTGCTGCCATTTGCTCTGACCACTGTACTCATGCAACCATTCACACCCACTCTCACACCTAGGGGTGATTTGGAACGGCCCACCGTGCATTTTTTGGAACATGCAAACTCCACACAGAGCGCGGGAATTGGACCCGGAACCTTCTTGCTGTGAGGCGGATGTGCTATACACAGTATGTTCAATTCTCAAATGTGATTGGTCAGGAAATATTAATAAATTTCTCGCTGCAAGCAAACACTCAAGCTCATGATAATTCACTGTATCACACAGGAATACAGTATTACATTATCCAAAAAAGTAGTATTATATGGAATACAGTAATGTGCTGTTATGTTTATATATGTTTATAGGAGTCTATAGTGCAAAACCCGGTAACAATCACATTTATAAGGTATGAAGCAACTAGTGCCTTCCTTCGTTAGGCAGTGGGATCAGGTGCCCAGTGAAACTGCATGAGCAGCATATCTTAAGGGTGATGTCTGGCTACATGTGGCTTGGATGTAGATTTAAAACTAGCTAGCAGAATTAGCAGTGGGGGGAAAAAACTAAAAATTAAACCAAAGTATCTTCATTTACCTCCAGTTCCAGGCAATGGTGCTACTCCTGTTCCTAGTACGTTTCCTGTGCCTTCGAGAGAGCATTGTTTTAAAACTTTATTCACAGTAGTAAAGTATGGTTAATAGTTTTAGTGAAATGTAAATACATGTTACAAAATTTGAGATATTGCAAATTATTACCATATTTAGGAGGCTTAACTCCACCAGGATATGCTGTAAACAAATAAAAGGCTTTTACGTCCTTTAAATCAACCGTTTGTTTTGCTCATATAAGACATTGTCCTGGTTTACGCAATGGCATGGTTCAAAAGTTTGGTCAAATGGTGTGAAATCGTTTACCTCCAGTTCCTACTACAGTCCCAGTTCCAGGCAATGGTACCCCTCCTGTTCCTGGTACCGTCCCTGCACCTCCTACAACTCCTAAACAGGTTTTTAGGTTTTAGCTTTGATTACTGTGACTGTTAATGATCAAACACAATCCCAATAGATCTCAAACTTTCTATCAAATAGGTCTCTTTACTTTCTGTGATTGATTATGAAATGCATGATTAAAAGAATGTAAAATGGAACACAATGAGAGTAAATCTTACCATATTTAGGAGGCTTAACCCCACCAGGATATGCTGTAAAAGAAAACGAACATGTAGTTTTTGTTGTTATTTTTCTTGTTGTTTTAATATTCGTTCATTCATTCATTCATTCATTCATTCATTCATTCATTCATTTTCTAAGCCACTTAATCCTAATTAGAATCGCTGGGAGGCAGGCGCCTATCTCAATCGACTGTGGGCGAGGTCATGGTACACCCTGGACGACACGCCAGGCATTCGCAGGCCATAAAACCATTCACATTCACACTCACACCTAGGGGCGATTTGAAACAGCCATTTAGCCTACTGTGTATGTTTTTGGACTGTAGGAGGAAACCGGAATACTCGGAGGAAACCCATGAAAGCACCCGGAGAATATGCGAACTCCTCACAGAAACGCCCGAGCCCAAAAATCGAACCCAGGTCTTCTTGCTGTGCGGCAGATGTGCTAACCACTGTGCTACCGTACCATCTGTTGGTATTATTATTGATATTTTTAGTTCAGTTTGGCTCATATCACGAATGCACTTGCTCTAGCAAATTAGATCTTACTGGCTGAGATAAAGCAAATCGAAAGGTATCTTTTGGACTCACTTACTCACTCACTCACTCACTCACTCACTCACTCACTCACTCACTCAGTCACTCACCAACCGTCTACTCCTACTAGGGTTATGGGGAGGCTGGTGCATCTGAGCATCTTAGCCAACACTGGGCAAAGAAGAGATACACTCTGAACAGCTTGTCAGACCATCGCAGGGCCAAAACACACTATCCACATTCACACTCACGCATAGGGGCAATTTGGAACAGTCAATCAGACTAATGAGCTTGTCTTTGGACTGTGGAAGGAAACCGGAGTATCTAGAGCAAACCCAAGCAAGCACAGGGAGAACATGCAAACTCCAAAAAGAAGCATCCTCGCTGAGCCCAGGATGTTCTTGCTGTGAGGTGGATGTACTATCCACTAT
>JBCNYG010000008.1:23349040-23365524 GCA_039654305.1 Porochilus rendahli | reverse complement strand
ACAGAAACGCCCGAGCTGGGAATCGAACCCAGGACCTTTTTGCTGTGAGGCGGACGTGCTAACCACTACGCCACCGTTTTTGACAATATATGTTGAAATTACTTATAGTTTATAAGTGGAGTTAAATAACACCACTATTAATATTAATTCTATTAAAAAATGCTTAATTAAGATAAGTAACATTTACTAGGGGTCAAAATCACTTTTTTCAGTGTGTTGTTCACGGGGTACACCATGAACAGCTCGCCAGTTCATCGCATGGAAACACGCACAACCAGTCACACCCACACTCACACCTAGGGGCAATTTGAAACAGCCAGTTAGCCTAATGTGCATGTCTTTAGACTGTAGGAGGAAACCCACACAAGCATGGCGAAAACAAGCAAACTCCACACAGAAATGACTGAACGTGAGACACGAACCCAGGACCTTCTTGCTGTGCCACCCTAGCTCTAAATAAACGTTTATAAATATATACTCACAGGACACGCCAACTGTTTCAGAAACATGGACCCAAGCATCAGATTTCGGCTTATTATCCTTTTAAAATTTCTGTGTGCATTTGTAAAGCACAGGATATTTACACACAGCAAAAATGAGCTTCTCTTCCCCTTGGAACTACACAGTATAAATAAACGTGATTTTTTTTTGTCTCGTATGAAAGAATGTTTTAGGGACCTCAGTGTTTGACGACATCTGTCAATCAACAGTATCTTTAAACTCTGATTAGTAGTAGCTTAAATCACACCACCTGAAAGCTCAGCTCAGTCTAACTCCGTACCCACCAACTTTGCGTCATTTGAGAAAACTTCACCTGTCACCACCTGTTTTGCTGACTTTCACTGACTTTACACGGTTGCTCGTCGCTCATTGCTTCTAGAATGCGCGTCAACTGCAAATCCCATCAGCTCCAACATGACGTATATCACCTGTTTTACATTGTGGTTGTGTGCATGTTGGCCCCGCGATGGACTGGTGTGCTGTTTAGGATGTATACAGCCTTTGTCCAAAGTTGGCAGAGATAGCCAACTCGCAATCCTAGCAGGATTAGTTGGTTTGGAAAATGAATGAATGAATGAAAGATTTACATGTTCCTTGATTATGCACCCTACATAAGTCGAGTCACTTCAGTTTCCCTTTGTATAGCAACCCTTCTTGCTCAGTGAAGTTTTGTCCATGCTACAGTGTTACATTGCTACTCTTGTCAATGTTCGTAAAGTGTTTGGTTCCTTTCTGTTTCCACTTATTTTTATTAACATTCCAGCAGTAGCATCCAGCCTCATCTGGTATTCCATGCCAGACTCATTAGTTGAATATTAACAAATTGAAACTATGTTGGTATTAAGTAGGTTTTTCTGTATAGCAAGATGACCCTATGACTCATACATGAAGGTTTTGACAATCATGTTGAGATTTTGAAACCGCAACATAATCTTGGCCGTATTGTACAACACACTGTTTGAAAAACCTCCATGTTAAATTATATTGTACAATAAAAATGCTCTAACAATAGACTTTTGATTAAACAACATGACGGCATTTTTCTTACAGCATCAATCAGCACAATCCGGGCTTGTGCGGAAAATCGGGTCAAACAGACAGAAACATTCTACAAGCTGAACTATTTCTTTTTCGGTCCATTAGCATGTCTTGTTTGTGTTCTCCATTGCCACTACTGTATTCATAGTTGTCTCATGGGGTTTGTGTCATAATTTATCATCCTCTTTCCGGTGTCTTTTAGACAAGTATCATAACAACGGTCATGATCTGACGCTGCCAGAACTTTGTCAACAGCTGGTTTTGGTCTCGGTGGCAATAACCTGCTGGTGAACACATCGTGCACTGTTTGCATTGCAAGGTGACCAATCTCAACCAAAGAATTCTTTTACGATGTTTTGTCTGCGGCAGCACAGGAAGAAGGTTGCGGATTTGGGTCCGATGCCTGGCAAAGAAAAGGCATTTCTGTCCTGTGCTTGTGTGGGTTTCCTCTAGGTGCTCTGGTTTCCTCCCACAGTCCAAAGACATGCACAGTAGGCTAATCAGATGTTCTTGATTGCCTCTGGGTGTGAATGTATGAATCGTTGAGGGTGTACCCTGCCCTCATACCAGATTTCGCTGGGATGGGAAGGCTGGTGCCTATCTCTGCCAACTCTGGGTGAGGCCAGATACCGTCGTAGGGCCAACACACACAACCATTCACACTCACATTCACACCTAGGGGCGATTTGGAACAGCCAATTAACCTGAAAAACCCAGGCCTTCTTGCTTTGAGGCAGATGTGATAAACACTGCACCACCGTGCTGCCCTCATATTATAATTTTTCTTATTTTTGTCCATGGATGCTAAGTCTAAATACTTGTTTCTGTCTGTATTTGCCTACGACACATGCCATAGATTTAGGCTGAGAAAGATGCAAAGATAATGGATTGTCTATTGTAGACACCGAAGCAAACAATAAGACAATGCACAGGCAAGGTGTAGTGAAAGTATAAGAGGAAAATACTATAAAAAATAATAATAAAAAAGGCGCACTGAAAGTGTGTGTGAAGAATAAGCCCAGTGGGCATAGTATGGGTTCAGCCAACAGGCTGACTGAGGGACTCTAGGCTCTCACAGTCAGTAAAAATGGTGGTTGGATGCCTGCCAACTGTAGCTAGTGACATGACTCGCTAAAGCTCACAGTTACCAATGCCATGGTTCCGCTCTGTGGGTGTCACTTTCTTGGAAAATCAAGCTACTCGAGCATCTTGGGCTTCTTGCCAATTCTCTGAGTCTGTACTACTCCCACTGCCGTTTCTGAAGCATGTACTTCACTAATTAATGGTTTCATGTATCAGGCTGTTTCAGGACAAGAGCTGAAGTAAAGGCTGACTTGAGGCATGTAAATGCTTCCTGGACTGCTGTATTACACTTGAGCACTTGAGGACCCAGGGTAGTGAAAGATGCCGTTATTTAAATGAAGCCTCTGATCAGTTGGTAGAAATGACTAAAACCCAAGAAAAGTTGGAGCCCCTTGATAGGGGTGGAAATGGGCCATGTGGTTACTGCAGAGACCTTGTTCTCATCCATAACCACTCCCTCTGAACGGATGGTATGATATAGCCCAAGAATAACACTTTGATGAACATAGAATTGGTTGAGAAGCCAGGCTGGGACACTTTTCATGTGGTAGGTCAGGGGAGTAGATCAAGAAGTCATCTATGTAAGCTATGATGAATTTCCCCAACATGTCTCTTAACGCATTGTTTATCAAACACTGGAATATTCTTGGCCCATAAGATAGCCCATATGGCATTACGTAGTATTCATCGTGGTCTGAGGTGGTGCTAAAGGCAGTTTTCCACTCATCCCCTTGGCAATATGCACCAGATTGTATGCACGGCATAATTCGAGCATGGAGAACACTTTGGCTTGGTGAAGCAGTTCCAGGGCTGAGAGGAAACGTGTCAGAAGATACAAGTACTTTACTGGGATTTGGTAGAGTCTGTAATAGTGTATGGCCACCGAGCCCATTCTTCTTGTCACTGAAGTAGATTCCAGCTAAAGCAGGCAAGGTGGACCAACAGGCGTAACCCGTTTGAGGGGCCTTTTCAAGCATTATACTCCAAGGCTTCCTGCGTGATTCCTCAATCATTAATAAATGGTAGAGATGACAATAAGGGTGTAAGGTACCAAACAGGTGGACTTCTTTGAATAAAACTGGTACCCAGTCACGTCTTGTCATCCCAATGATTAAAACACCTGGCACTGATTTCACCTTCAAAATGTGAACTGATAGTCCTAAAACTTCATACTTTTGCCATGCTTTGGTATGTAATATTAAATAATTTATCCTCATTAAGTACAATCTACATTGGGGACATGGGGAGGCTGGACTCAATCCCCGCGGACTTTTGGAGGAGGCAGTGTACACCCTAAACAGCTTGCCATACCATCGCGGGGCTCACATTCACACCTAGGGGCAATCGAGAATATCCATTTAGCAGAGTGCATGTCTTTGGGCCTTGGGAGAAAATTGGAGCACCTGGAGGTAACCCATGCAAGCATGGGGAGAACATGCATCTCCACACGGAAACACCCTCCCCACGCATGGTGCTCAAACCCAGGACCTTCTTGTTGTGAAGTGGAAGAGTTAACCAGTACGCCACCATGCCACCATTCTAAATAAATGACCAAATATAACATTTTTCTGTAAATTTGTTTAGTTGGGTTCTCTTATAGAAAAGAAATAACATCTACTTTTAGTAGATGAGTTGCTGTTTAGACAGAATGACGTTTTAAGTCATACTTTTACAGAAATAGGTTCACAAATCACACGCTGAATATGTAGTTATGTACAAACTTACACCTCACAGTAGTACAATACACCGTCGTACTCTAAAGCAAGCTCCATTCATTCATTCATTTTCGGAACCGCTTAATCCTAATTAGGGTTGCAGGGAGGCTGGTGCCCATCTCATCCGAGACTGGTGATTGCCAGGCCATCGCAGGGCCAATACACACAAAACCATTCACACTCACACCTAGGGGTGATTTGGAACAGCCAATTAGCCCACTGTGCATGTTTCTTGACTGCAGGAGGAAACCAGAGTACCTGGAGGAAACCCACGCAAACACAGGGAGAACATGCAAACTACAGAGAAACGCCCGAGCTGGGAATCGAACCGGGGAAGGGAAAAGCCGTGCTAACCACTACACCACCATGCCGCCCTGTAAAGCAAGCTTCTTGTTACAAATCCTACTATCTGCAATATTATACACAGCCACTAAGACTCGTACTGTTTAATGGTCTCAGAAAGCTTCTGGGGTTTCCTTACCTGGGTTACTGGGAATACATTAAGGCACTGGAAAATTTATTTTTACTTGGCATACATGGTTGTCAGATGATCTTTTCACAATCACTGACACATAGGTATATGGAAACAATGATGCAGCTGAGTATAGTAAAGTGCAGTGCAAGGCAGTCATATAACGCTCTTGCTAAATATAATAGTTCCCGTGAGGCTAAACATGTCAAGAGCAAATAAAGACACTAGCCAGACTTTTAATAATATGTTTGATATGAGACAGAAAGCCCTGGATTATAACCTGCAATGTTGGCCAGTGACCTGCTGACTTTTTTTCAAGGGCAAGTACATGATGCACGTTATGTAATAAACATAACACGGCGAGGAACATATGGTTCAGAGCGGCATGGAGGCGAAGTGTTTAGCACATCCGCCTGACAGCAGCAAGGTCCAGGGTTTGACACCCAGGCTTGGCGAAGGTGTTTTTGCATGTTCTTCCCGTGCTTGTGTGGGTTTCCTTCGGATACTATGGTTTCCTCCCACAGTCCAAAGACATGCACAGTAGGCTAATTGGCTGTTCCAGATTGCCCCTAGGTGTAAGAGTGAATGGTTGTGAGGGTGCTGGCCCTGCAGTGGCCCAGTGGACTATCCAGGGTGTACCTTGTCTTTTGTCCAAAGTTGGCTGAGATAGGCTCCAGCATCCCTGCGACTCTAGTACAGTGATGTTTGTTCATCAACCGAATAAGTGAGTGAGAGTAGTACGATTCATTTCCCTCGGTCCGTATTAATGCTCTTAGCTAGCTAACCTATCATCTGTGATTACACAATGTTCACGGTCACTTTTTAGCCTTGTCACTTGACTGCGCAGCAGACTAAACATTGGGGTGGCACAGAAGCGTAGTGGTAAGCATGTCTGCCTCATAGCAAAAAGGTCCTGTGGGTTTCCTCCTGGTACTCTGGTTTCCTGCAACAGTCCAAGGACATGCACATTAGGCTAACTGGCTGTTGCAAATTGACCCTGGGTGTGAGTTTTGTGTATGTTGCCCTGCAATGATTTGTCGGATTGTGCAGGGTGTACCCCGCCTTCACATAGTATCAGGTAACCCCATGACCCTGCTAGGATTAAATGGTTTGACGAGTGAGTGAGAGAGAAAGTGAGTGAGTGAACATTGTATGAAATTTGATCTAAATACAAGAAAATAGAGTGATGAATGCACAAAGTAGAAAAGATTAATCATTTCTTTTATAAAATGTTTCTGAAAGGTTGATGACACATGAAACTGGAACCCCATGGAGAGACCACACTGCGGCTCTCTCGCTAAATAATTGGGTAATAACAGTGCTATAAAAATAATGGAAATGGCTGTACGATGGGGTTAAATCCATTAAATTATTGCACAATGATTTTCTCTTCATACTTCAGTGACATTTTGGATTGGTTACCGACTGCAATGACCTGACACTTTTTCCTCGTCTTACCCAGTCAAAGCCTTAGGCCCTTCTATCAGTCATGGCACATTTACAAGAGCTGATCTAAGAACAGCACTCCGGTGTAATTATCTACCCCGAGCCCATGAATGGTGACAACACTGTTGCACTTCAAGGCCCCAGTGTGCTTTTCTCATTTTTCCCCTTATAAGTCATTGTTTCTGCCGTCCCAAATCTTGTGGTCTGAAGATGAACACCTGCCAAAAAAATCCTGTTTCTCAGCTATATTCCCTATAACTCACAAATAAGTGTGCTCTCTTTTTTGCTTTCCCATGATGTTTCTACCGGTCTGTTGCCAGGCCCTGTAGTTTAGAACCAAACTCGGATCAGGACTCCGATAAATAGGAGCAGCTGTTTGGCTCACCTAGCTCTTCGAGCTTCTGCTCTTCCACTGTTGAACCTAAAGAAGTCAAACTCTACATCAAGATATAATTAAACGTATTGTTCATTCTGTTCATCTGGAAGGCCCTATGAATGCTCTCTGTGGTACACTAGAAATTTGACATGGTTTACATGAGAATGGTTCCTATTTTGGATGGGACGGTGGTGTAGAGGTTAGCATGTCCTTCTTACAGCAGGAACGTTCTTGGTTTGTGTCCTTGGCTCGGCGAGGGCGTTTCTGTGTAGTCTGCATGAGAATTGCATGTGGGTTTCATCTGGGTACTCTGGTTTCCTCCCACAGTCCAAATACATGCACATTAGGCTAACTCACGGCTCTAAATTGTCGATAGGTGTGAGTGTGGGCGTACAAGGTTGTGTGTGTGATGCCCTGTCATGGATTAGTGAGCTGTTCAGAATGTATCCTGCTTAAGCTCAGAGTCGGATGAGACAGACTTCAGCCTCCTTGGGACCCTAATAGTGTTAAGCGTTTCAGCAAATGAATAAATGAATGATGATGAATGATCCATTATACAACAATTACAAAAATGGTACTAGGCAACGGCACTGCTTTACTTTACCTTTACTTTAGTCATTAGTTTACCTTAAAGTAAATGTAATGATATTTTATTTATTTCTCTGTGCTATAAAATCTCAATATCATTCACTTATTTGCCTAACGGCTTTGTCCTGGTAGGGTTGAGGGGATGCTGGAGCCTATCTCAGCCGACATATAGGGGGAAACCGAAGTACCCTGACGAAACCCGTGGAAGGAAGGGGAGAAAATTCAAGCTCCACACAGAAATACCCTGTCTGATCTCAAGACTTGAACCCAGGACCTTTTAGCTATGCAGCAGACATGCTAATCTCTACGCCACTGTGCATCCCAGAGGGGAGGCTGGAGCATATCTCAGCCAACAATGGGCGAAAACGGGGTACACCTGGGACTCAAATCCAGGTCCGTCTAGCTGTGAGGTGTTGATCGAAGGATTGATAATAAATTGTAGCTCTCCCGTCTGTTATCACAATCCACTGTCACAGGACAGCGTGCTTCATTCAGGGCTATGCCCAAATATCCAAACGTATCTATTAAGACACGGAGGAGAGATCAGCTAAACCTACATATGTTACAGTACGGCTCAATACAACTATGGCCTGAAACAGTGCAGTGCAGCGAACAAATGGTATGTGACTACAGCCCCCCCCCAGCCCCCACCCCCCCAAAACACACACACACACACACACTTATCCACAAGTATCATTACTGTGCAAACACTTTGCTCTGCAAGAAGAGTTTGCATATCATGAAATCGTTGTACATTACACTTATAAATAAAGTTGCCAGCATGTAGAAAGAATGATTTTGTTATTTTGGTGTCAGAAGAAAATACGACATGCGTAAAGCAAACAGCTACAGAACAGACTCTGGTGTGAATTGGCTTTTAGGAATCTTACCCTACTGTTCGGCTACATGATGAACTGTAATACTATAAATACAACATTATAACAAGGACACACTCAAGAGCTGGTTACTGGAGCCCAGACGTACATTTGGTCATGTATATCTGGACAGACTGTAACCAGATTCGTTTTATTCATAAATTCATTCATTTATTCATTTACTCAATTGCCGAACTTTATCTTACTAGGGTCGAGAGGAGGCTGGTGCCTATCTTAGCCAATTTCAGGCAAAGGTGGGGTACACCCTGGAGAGCTCGCCAATCCATTCCCCCCCCACACACACACACACATGGGCAACATGGAGCAGTGGATTGTGGGAGGAAACTAGAGTACCCAGAGTTAACCTAAGCAAGCACTGTTGGAACATGCGAACTCCACACAGAAATGCCTTTGCTGAGATTGGGATTCAAACCCAGGACCTTCTTGTTTTCAGGCTGACATGCTAACCACTTCAGTCATTCAGGTCGAATTGACAGTGAAATGAAGTCAGCTGCTGACCTGAATGTACTGAATGACCAGGTTATCATTTTCACTTATGAACTGGCACCCCAGGGTCCTGACCTTAACCCCATTGAACGTTTTCAGGATGTGCTGGAGAAGACTTTATGGAGTGGTTCAATTTTCCCATTATTAATTCACCGTGCTGGCGAAAAATGAACCCAACTCTGGATGGAAATAAATGTTGTGGATGTTGCTTAGGTTTGTTGAAACAACGCCATGAAGATTACACGCTGAAATCAAGGCTAATGCTCCAAAAAAATTAAAATTGACTGTGGGACCTTTTCTTTGGCAGTGTAGTATTTTTATATATCTGTAATTTATTAATATTATTATTTTTATTATTATTCATTCATTTATTCACTCATTTGCAGAATCACTTAATCCTATTGGGGTTGTGGGGAGGCTGGAGCCTATCTCAGCCAACTCTACGCTTTCTATTTGCAATGAAAAGCAGTTATGACATCAGCTAAATAGTCATAGAGTTTGTTATAAAACAGTTATGACATGTTTATAGATGTTTGTAACACCAAGTTAAACACCTGATTCTCAGTGAAAATCCATGGTGCAAATTGTACATCACAAAAAATGTCAATAAATATGCCAGAGGCAACGGTATGTTCAGTTGTAAAACATGTCCAGATGGTTCGCACATGAATTTGGTTCTCCTCAAGTCAGGCTTAAGGAATGATATGGCCATTAAACTCAACACACAAGATCATTTCTCTGTCTTTTCTCCAACCTGCATAGTTTGTTTTCCCATTGTTAAAAACAGGATTGACAGGAATCATCATCATATCAAGTTTTTTTTGTTTTACTGGGGGGATAATATGATGACAACAACCAGAATTTATATACACACATATATTTAGGTGCCACAGTCAGTCATCCATCTAATAATATTCTCCAATCTAACAGCTGATGTGGAATATGATAGAGAATATAAGTAATCTGCCGGCCGTGTCTCTCACTGTCTGTGGTGAGAGGAATGTAAAAGAACCATCGCTGATTTTCGTCAAGAGTAGCTGCATAGCCGTCAGCGTGTTTCTGCCCTGCGACGGCCTGGCGAGATGTCCGGGGTGTACTCTGCCCTCGCCCAGAGTCGGCTGAGTGGGCGCCAGCCTCCCCGCGACCCTAATTAGGAATAAGCGGTTCAGAAAATGAATGAATGAATGAATATTCTCCTTGTGCTTGTGTGGGTTTCCTCTACTTCGGTTTCCTCCCACAGCCCAAAGACATGCACATTAGGCTAACTGGCTATTCCAAATTGCCTTTTGTGAGTGTGTGTGTGTGAGTGTGTGTGTGAGTGTGTTTGTGTGTGTGTGTGAATTGTTGTGTATGTGTTGCCCTACAACGAACTGGCACATTGTTCAGGATGTACCCCGCCTTCGCCCAGTGCTGGCTGAGATAGGCTCCAGCCTCCCTGCAACCCTGGTTGGATTAAGTGGTTAAGGCTCTGGGTTAGTGATCCAAAGGTCAGGGGTTTAAGTACCACCATGCTGCCACTGTTGGGCCCTTGAGCATGGCCCTTAACCATCAATTGCTCAGTTGTATAAAATGTGATAACTGTAAGCCACCCTGGATTTGTGTGTTTGCCAAATTGTATGAATTTTGCATGTTCTCGGGTTAACTCCAGGTACGCCGGTTTCCTCCCACAGCCCAAAGACATGCATATTAGGCTAACTGTTGGCACGGTGGTAATTTAGTTAGCAAGAAAGTCCTGGGTTTGAGTCCTGGGCTCGGAAAGGGTGTTTGTGTACGATTTTTGCATGTTCTCTCATGCATGAGTGGGTTTCCTCTGGGTACTCCAGGTTCTAGCTGTTCCAAATTCCCCCTAGGCGTGTGCAAATGCTTTGTTTGTGTGCTGGCCCTGCAATGATCTGGCAAAGTATTCAGAATGGACCCTTCGTTCGCCCAGAGTTGGCTCACATAGGCTCCGGCCTCCCTGTGACCCTAGTAGGATTAAACATATTCAAAATTAAATAAAGGAATGAATTAGTTTGATTGTTTTTTTGTTTGATTGTTTGTTTCTCTCATATTCAAGCAGTTTAATAGAAAGTCTGGAACATTTTATAGGCTAATATAAGCATATATTTTTATAAGCTAGTATAAGAATTTAATAATACACAGAGCGCTAGTACAGGCTTGTCAAGTATTTTTAAACGAGTTTTCATACAACTCTCAAAACATAATGTTTTTTTTTATATATAGCTGTTTTTGTGGTTTTTATTTAAATAAGTTATTGCATGAATGAATTATTTACTAAAAGTAGACCCACAATTTCCTCCGGGATCAATGAGATATTAGGCTTCTGATTCTGACGATTCTGCTTTGATGATGACCATATTGTAGCAAATGGCAAGGAATAGAAACTGCTGAGATATATTGAGGGGAAGGTTTCCAAATGTAAAGTGAGTCTGCACCTCTCTGGTGAGTCTACGTGTACCACTTTTTCCAAAACGGATAATAAGAGCACGATTTTCCCAACATGATTGGTAGGAACGGAAAGGTTACACTTGGCAATATAATGACTTAATGTGCGGTGTTGAAACTGGGAGGCATAACAAACAAAATAAGCTGCTTGCACCTCAAGGTATATTGATAGGAGATGGGAATTTTCCCTTGCAGCTTTGAATTACACTCCCAAGGTCACGCTTTGCCCCAAAATGTCTGTGGACTGTGCCAAGGACTGAGTAGGAGGTTTACCTTGTCACTGAGGCCTCAGGACTCAAGAGGAGTCGTTATTCACTATCAGAGGCCAGCAGTGAGTGACTCGGGGACAGGTCTGAGCCAGCTAATGAGAAGCACATGTGCTCCATGAGACACTGGCGTTCCTCCCGACTCATCAGCCTAGCCTTCTCCCTCGCGCTCTCTCAACCTTTCCTCTCTCTTTCTTTAGGCCTGTATTACTTACTCTTACTATCTCTATCTTCCCAGGTAGAAACATAGCGCCCTTTGACACCATACTGTACCATTTTTTTTTTTTTTTGGTCTCCCAAAAATGTTTTTAAAGATCTAAAAAGTCAGAGAGGTTAAGTTTCCTTATTTGACTGTGTGAAGAGACAAAAAGCAGCTGTGCTTTAATTTGTCTCACCTCTCCAGAGGTTGGCTAGAACGACCAACCCTTACAGTCCCATTTTTGTTAATCAGCATTTGATCCTGCAAATTCAGTTTGAACAAATTCTTTGAGCAATTGCTCATATTGTATTGATGTTAATTTTTCTTTCACAAATACATAAATCAATTTGTGGTGATTGCGCATTACGTGAGTTTGGATAGGATTTTCTTTTGTGGTGGGGTTTTGTGGTTCTGTGTTTTTGCAGAGATGGGGGCGTGTTCGGCGGCTTGGGGGCCCCACCTGTGTGTGCTCACCTGTTCCGGATTTCCGGCAATCACCACCGGCATTTAAGCGCCGTTGGGAGACTTCGCCGGCGCCGGATTATTATTACTGTCTCTTGCCCACATGCGGTATATCGGCTGGTTCCCTTGTGAACTTTTGAGTAGTTTGAATTTAGCGCCACGTTTGTGGATGGTGGATGTTGTGTTTGTTGCAGTCCTCTCGGTTGGAGCCCTGGCTGCCCCCCCCCCCCTTATCTCAGCGAAGCACGGACGACGCCCCTGAGTGCCTGGGATTCCGCGCTGCCGCATTCCCAAGCCCCTTCCCCACGCTGTGTGTCCTGACCTTCCGCCGGGATTGCCTACCCAGCGTTGCGACAGGATGACGCGGATTCCTGTGGTGCCCTCTCGGAGTTGTGGTCCTTCCCGGCGTCCCTTCCCCTTGCACCCCTTGAACAATAAATAAAGGCCTTTTTCCCCAACTGTCGTTGCTTCTGGGTGTGCTTTTGGGTCCTCTCTCCCCTGACTGGGGCGAGAACCGTAACATCTTTATGTTAATAAATAGGTAAAATCAATTCACACAGGTTTATTTGATAAAATCTGTTGAAAGGGCATTTTGTTTTAATTTGGGTGTGGTGAAGAGTTATGAGTTACAAATTATGGTTTTAGCCATTTTATTTCATGTTAATATTTAGAAATGTTTAGTTAGTTTTATGGACTGTAAGACTAGTTGTAAGGGTAACTGAAAGCCAAGATTGTAATGTGTGTGACTATATATATGTGTGTGTGTGTGTGTGTGGGCATTTATATACATTTTTGAGGATGTTATAGTGACCATCTTTTTGGCCTATATAGGCCGGGTTTTTATTTAAATTTTTTTTTTCTTAGCCATGTTCTTTTCTTCTGAATGGATTCCTGAGTTCAAGACCTACAAAAAGATTTCTTCTACTGGGATTCCTCCTGTTGTGTAGAGGAAAAGGAGAGACTCAGTGGTTGAGGCAGATTACACTAGATCCTTGCTAAAGCTTTGGCATATCGCCTGAAAAATGTTGTACCAACTATTGTTTCACATGAGCAAACTGGATTTGTTAGGGGGCGGCAGCTATTCTTCAATATCCGCACACTCATAAATATTATCTACTCCAAAACGACCATGACAACACCTGAGGTAGTGATCTCGGTCGACGCTGAGAAAACATTCAACAGGGTTGAATGGGACTACTTATTTACTGTACTTAAGAAGTTTGGACTGAGAAATGTATACATCTCGTGGATAAATTTCCTGAATACATCTTCTCAAGCTAGCCTCTTCTCTAATGGCATTCAATCCAGTTTTTTCACTCTATTCCCTGGTACCAGACAGGAGTGTCCCCCTTCTCCCCTACTGTGTGCACTAGCTATAAAGCCCCTGTCAATCTTTCTGAAGTCCTCTTCCATTTTTACTGTGATTTCAAAATTGGGCACAAAGTTTAAGTTATCACTTTAAGGGCACCAGCAGCACTAGTTAGGTGTATCCTAGGAGCCAGAGCGCTGGACATAGCAGGTTATCTTAGACTCCTAAGCCAGCACAGGTTCTCTAAGATAGTCATTGAGGCTGGAGTTAATGATATATGCCTTCGTCAGTCAGAGGTTACTAAGAATAACTTTATAGAGGTGTGGAAATTAGCAAAGCAATGTCCGATGCTGTAATATGCTCTGGCTCCATCCCAATATGGCATGGTGATGTAGCTCACAGTCGGCTATGGTCGCTGAACTGCTGGATGTCCAAGTGGTGTTCCGAAAACAAAGTGGGCTTTATAAACAATTGGTGCCTGCATGAACTGCGGCTTCATGCCACAGAAAATGAGGGTTGCCTGGTTAGCCGAGTTAGAACAATCGCTGGCCAGCCCCTCATGTGGACAGCTGACCCCAGCTCAGAGAGTGATCTGATAGACCCAAACGTCGGGCTACTCAAACAACATGTTACCCTTCAAAGAGGGCTAAGGAGTCCAACCTTGCTTCCGAGGTGGAAAAACTGACCAGGGAAATGGAAAGCATGAAGTCTCTCCTCCTGGCCTTTCAGTCTGGGACTGGTGTTGGAGTACTAGATGCCCACGCCCATCCGGTGGACATTTTGGAGCCACAGATGGATGTGCTTGCCCTGGCTGCATCAGCCACGGAGTTCGCTGAACATGAGCTGGACGTGACCCCAGAGGACGCAGCTCCCTCTGCGGCAGGCTCCTGTACCTCAGCTCACAGCTCTGCTGGTGCTTCTGAGCTTAACTTAATGGCGGCTATCAGCTATGGCCCGCCTGCAGCTAGACCCGCCACAGGTTCAGTCAGCCCCGGCCAGTGCCTTTTTCAGGCGTGGCTCGACTTCTTCCAACTTCACTGTGCCACCATCGGAGGATTATCTGAGGGAGTTGCATGCCTGCTGGAGGGATTCTAGAGCCCTCTCTTATGCGACATCCGACACCAGGGTGCTGGCAGCCATGCAGGATGCACCCAGGCTTGGCTTGGGCCGTATGCTAGCAATTGAGCCCACTATAGTGGCTCTAATTGTCACCCCCGTTGAGGCTCTCAGACTGGATGCTAGGTGTCCTCGCCCCCAGTGTTGGGTTACGGATGACCTGCTTTCTAAAGCCTATGATGCAGCAGCACATATGCAATGCATAGGTAATTCTATGTCCCACCAGCTGCTCGCTCAGTCAGCATCCCTGCAGGGGGCTACTGTGGATTCCTCCATCCACAGCTTTAGCGACGCTTCCCTGCAGGCCTTTGCACGGATGTCTAAGGAGCTGGGGCATCTAATGTCCACCCTTGTCCAGGCTAGCCCCCAAGTTTGGCTGGCACAGTCTCCTCTTACGGCAGCATGCAGGAGAACCCTCCACAGCATCCCAGTGTAACCAGGGGAACTGTTCAGCCCCGCTTCTCTAGAGGCGCTCCAGCGCAAGCTCCAAGCCAGACAGACTAGGCAGCAACTGTCCGGTCTTTACAGGAGTGTGCCCCCTCCTGGCAGACCAAGGGGCCCCTAAGCTGCCCCTCAGCGCCGCTCTCGCCCACAGGCTTCTGCCAGTGGCTATCTCAGGGCTCAGCACTCACCTGCACAGCCTGCCCTGCAGCTGGCACAGGCATTTCGGGCCACCGAGCAACCACCCTTTGCGCAACCTCAGGCCTTTTGCTCTACCCGCCGTACCCCCAGAGCCTCTGGGGGCTGCGGGATCCGCCGCTGATACCCAGGGGCTGGTCATCGGCTTTTTTTCCCAGCAGCAACTCAGATACTGGGCTGCTTCCACCAGGGACCCTTGGGTGCTTTCCACTCTGACCCATGGGTACAAACTTTAGTTCAGACGCCTGCCGCAACCAGGGGGGTTCTACTTTACTTATTTTCTAGTAAGAAAGAAAGAGGGCGGACTCCGCCCCATCCTCAACCTGAGGGCCTC
Source organism: Porochilus rendahli (assembly GCA_039654305.1). Taxonomy (NCBI): domain Eukaryota; kingdom Metazoa; phylum Chordata; class Actinopteri; order Siluriformes; family Plotosidae; genus Porochilus; species Porochilus rendahli. The sequence continues at coordinate 23,350,153 of JBCNYG010000008.1, read as the reverse complement.
AACAAATTCCTGAAGGTCTTGAGGTTCCACATGGTAAGTACTGCAGAGGTCTTGTGCACTGTAGACAGGGGGGAGTGGTTTACATCGATAGACCTGAAAGATGCATTCTTCCACATACCCATAGCATCACACCACAGACAGTTTCTGTGTTTTGCCTTTCAGGGGCGCCATTACCAGTTCAGGGTGCTCCCCTTTGGCCTCTCCCTCTCTCCTCGGGCATTCACCAGGTGTGTGACAGCAGCCCTCTCACCCCTGCAGTCACAGGGCATGATGGTCCTCCCATACCTGGACGACTGGCTGATCTGTGCACCATTCCTGTCTCAGGTGGCCTGGGACACCGCCAGTCTCCTCTCCCCTCCCTGACTGGGCTTGAGAGTGAACTTCACAGAGAGCTGCCTGGTTGCTTCACAGAGCACTCTCCTCCTAGGGATGACCCTCAATTCAGTCACCATGAAGGCCTGTCCATCACAACAGCAGGTGAACAACATCCTCCACCACCTTCTTCCATTCCAGGTAAGCAGGTGGCTCCGCTACGTGGAGTTTCTGCGCCTCCTCGGGAAACTTGCACTTGAGTGCCCAGTGGCACCAACACAGGAAACTCAGGGTCTCATGTTATTGCCTTCTGACTTTGGCACCATGGAGACAGAAACCTTTTCTCCTTCAGGGCATGCCCATGGGCTCCATCATGTCCCGTTGGGAAATAGTCACAACAGACGCCTACCTCTCCGGGTGGGGCACCGTGTGGCAGAACCGGACGGCTCAGGGGCTGTGGTCCACTCAAGACTGCTCCCTGCATATCAATGTTCTGGAGCTGTGCGCTGTGCACAGGGCTCTGCAATCCTTGCTCCCATTCCTGAGAGGCCGGCTCGTGCTTATACGGTCAGACAATGTCTTATCCGTCTCCCACATAAACCACCAGGGGGTTACCAGATCTGCACAGTTGTTGCAGGCATCCCAGGACCTCCTGCTGTGGGCAGCACCATACTTAGCCAACCCTAGGGCCATGTATCTGCCCAGGAAAAGAAACCGGCTTGCTGACTTCCTCTCCCATTACAAACCACTGCCAGGGGAATGGCGACTTCACCCGGAGGTGGTTCACTATGTCTGGGACAT
>JBCNYG010000008.1:23112825-23124626 GCA_039654305.1 Porochilus rendahli | reverse complement strand
ATTGGCTGCTCCAGATGGTGTGAATGGTTGTGCGTTGGCTCTGTAATGGTCTGATGAGCTGTTCAGGGTGTGCCCCACCTTCGCTCAGTGCTGGCTGACATAGGCACCCAATGAACCTAATTACAAGACAGTTCAGCAAATGAGTGATGAGATAATAGGCGAGTTGTTTGGCTCTCAACACTGAATGGATGTGCTATCTGTGTGAAACAGATGTATGTATGAATGCTTACTTATGTTCTCTTGCCCACACACTTTCTTCAGGACCTCGATCTCTTTCACTGTGGCTTGTCTAATCTCCTCAATCTCTTGAGGTGTCATTTTATCTGACGGTGTTATGTCAATGATTTTGACCGCATATTCCTGAGCTGTACGTTTGTTTATGCAGCGTCGGACCACGCTGCTAACTCCCCTGTAGAAGAAATTAGAAAATCAGGAAATTTAGAATATTATCTCCATTATGTCTTCTTAGTATATATAAAAAGGCAAATGTCTTAAATACATACATACGTATTCACTGATAGAAGAAAAAACTGATGCAGTGAGTAGCTTCACATCTCTAAATTGGGACCATTGACTTACATTATATAAGCATGAAATATAGTGTTATCTCAATTAAACGAAATGAAATTGGCCACAACGTTTTTCTACATTTACATGGACTTTTCAGATTAAACACCTCACTGCTACCTTCCGAGGATCTCCTTGGGATCATATTTTTCATAGAACTCCTGAGCTCCAGCCCAGTCAGGGATCTCGTCGTCTTTGGTCATGATGATGGTTTCTCAGATTTCAACTCCAAGGAAACTCAGGTGCAACCTTAGTGACAGCAGACAACAGCAACATAAAGAAAACATTTAGTTGTTAGAGCCAATCCCATTTGACTTTGGGTGAAGGATAGGGTACACCCTGAACAGCTTGCCATTTGCAGGCCAACACAGCTCAGCAGGGGCAGTGGTGGCCTAGTGGTTAAGGCGACGGGTTACTGATCCGAAGGTCACCACTGTTGGGCCCTTGAGCAAGGCCCTTAACCCTCAATTGATCAATTGTATAAAAAAAATGATAATTGTAAGTCGCTCTGGATAAGAGCGTCTGCCAAATGCTGTAAATGTAAATGTAAATGTAAACACAGACAAACAACCATTCACATCTAACGACAGTTTGGAACATGTTCTTCCCAAACTTGCATGGGTCTCCAGCTGCCCTGGTTTCCTCCCACAGTCCAAAGACATGCACATCAGGCTAGCTGGCTGTTCTCAATAGCTCCTACTTGTAAATGTGAATGTAAATGGTTGTGTGTCTGTGCTTGTATTCCCTGGGATGGTCTGGCGAGCTAAGATTCTCTGCCAGCTCCAGAGATCTAGCTTCTCTGGCCCTAAGGATAAAGTGGTTTGGATAGTGACATCAAATGAATATGGGCTTCCTTTTGTGTTTGGTTCCTCACAGGGTTTCTCTTTTATGAGATTTTCCTTGCCTGTTTTAAGGGTCTACTCTACACTTTGACAGCCAGTGTTTCCTGTGAACAAAATAAAACTGGATTAACTATAGGAGGCTTTTATGAGCCACAATGTCACTTGTGTCACTCATGGGTCATGACAACATTCTCAGCTGTCATGGTTTTAGCATGCTATTTATTCCCAGCCAGCACTTGTATGTGGGTAGAAAGTGGGCTGAAACATTCCCATATTGGACTGCCCATGGGTACCATAGTGGCCTCAGGTCAACCAAATGAAGGGTCCATCTGGGTTATGCCAGTGCTACATGGGCACCAAATGGGCCGCAATTAAGATCCCTACTTGGTCAACAAGATGCGTCCTACTTTGTCAAACACAGACGCCCCCCTATGAGGGTGCTAGTTGTGTTGATAATGCGAAATGAATACAATGCGAGTTGCATTGCATGTTCTCCCCGTGCGTGTCTGGGTTTCCTTCCACAGTCCAAAGACATGCACATTAGGCTAATTTGATTTTCCAAATTGGTGTTCATAAAAGTGCGAATGGTTATGTGTATGTAGCCACCAATTAGCCTAATGTGAATGTTTTTAGACTGAGGGATGACACCGGAGTACCCGGAGAAAGCCCACTGTACCAGGAGGAGACCCTTCTTGTTGTGAGGTGGACGTTCTAATCACTACGCCACCGAGCCTCCACAATCCCATGTGGGACCCATAATTCTGCCCACTTACTACGCACATCCAAGTGCTGGCTGGGTTCCGATACCCGGTCCAACCCAGTGTGTATAATAAAACCCTCATTCATTTTCACCCTGGACAGCTTGCCAGGTCATCACAGGGCAGAGACATGCTGACTACTCATCCATTCATTCATTTTCTGAAGCGCTAAATCCTAATTAGGGTCACGGGGAGGCTGGCGCTCATCTCAGCCAACTCTGGGAGAGGGCAGAGTACACCCTGGACAGCTCTCCAAGTCATCGCAGGGCAGAAACATGCTGACTACTCTTGACAAAAACCAGCAATGCTTCTTATACATGCCTAGACAGTGTTTTCATTACAGTGTTCTATTATCTGCATTGGGGGGACAGCAGTGACATCTCATTGACAGTGGGGCTCGAACCCCCGACCTTGGGATCAATAATCCAGCACCCTACCCTTTAGTAAGCCTAATCATCATATATATATAACATATATTTACTATACGCTTTGATGGCTAGTGAGAGAGAAAATGGTGTGCAGGCTGAAGTCGCAGTGTGAATACGCGGCCGCTATTCTCCATCGCGCACTACGCCTCGGCACCTACTTCCTCTGAATCAACGCGACACTGTCACAGGATCCAAAGCGCATACCTTTATATATCCGTTTATCGAGCTGCTATTAAATGCAGGTCCGATTTCTTTCTCTTCTTGACGTCCAAATCAGTCCATAATGCACCAGTTCTGGTGCGTGCGGGCGCAAGACGGAGCCAGGAGAAGGGTAGGGAGAATGTCACGCTCCAAAAATAAACAAGCTCGAGCGGCTTAGACAGTAGAAACAGGAACACACACACACACACACACACACACACACTTCAGTGGAACACATTCGCTTGATGAAGGCAGCAGTTTGTGCATAAAGTGATGCTGAGTGTAATATGATCAGAAAGTGCAAATGAACTTGAACTTGGTAAATAAGGGGAATTTATTATGAAAGGCTTGGCTGAGATATAGGCCTACCTGTCTCAATATGTGTGTGTGTGCTTTCATTGCAAGTGAATCCTGATTGTAAGTCATTAAACTCACAAATGTGATACTAAACGGGGTGACATGTCAGAGAAAGAGAAACAGCGAGACATAGAAAGAATTGCAGAACCACTGCGGCGATCAGATTATCACTCACATGCCGCGTTTGCCAAACCTCTCAATTATTTACTACCAGGACTGCATCTCCACCCACTCATGGGCGAAGGCCAGGAACACCCTGAACAGCTCACCAGACCATAGCAGGGCAACAGACACAACTATTTCCCGTTTGGAACCTTTAAGTTAACCTAATATGCACGTATTTGTACTGCTGGAGGAAACTGGAGTACCCGGAGGAAACCCATAAAAGTATGAGAACATGCAAACTCCACACAGAAACATGAGCCCGGGAATTGAACCAAGGACCTTCTTATTGTGAGGCAGATGTGCTAAATATTACTCCACTGTCCTGCCCCCATCCGGTTTTATCCCGTCTTGTAACTCTTACGGATGATTCGCTTGTCATCTTAAGGGGGTGATAACACTAGGGCTGCGACAGAAAAGCGACTGACGCAAATTAATTTTACTTATTTTTGCATTTTGCATATTTTCAATTTTGAAATCCACGTTAGGATGTTTTGTGACTCCATGTACAAGTCGAAAAGAAAATGAAAGTCGTGAGATTGCGTGACAATTTTTGTGACCAATTTGTGAGATTTTTTTTTTTTGTGAATTTGCAGATGTTTGGCAAAAAAAAGCAAATCTACCATTATAAATCAATCACATTTTGTTCTCAGATAGCCTTTTTATTCACACATTAGTGCAAACAATATGCGAATAAAATACGAATGACAAAATATACCAAATATGGCATATGCCAGCAAGTCTCAAACTTTCTGCATAGAAGTCTCCAACTTGTCGTTTTTCCTTGTTCCTTGTTACAAGTTCATGAACCAGGCGACGCCACAAATGTCGCACGACAAATTTAAGAAAGAAAAGCGACAGCCACGAATTACCACTTGCGTCAGTCGCTTTTCTATCACACCTGTAGAGCAATCACCCCTTTAAGGTTGAACAGAACAACCATCAGGTCTGTGGTGAAGTTGCCTGGAATGACGCTAGTCATTTCACACCTTATGAAGATGTCCTGTAGATTGTAGTCATTATCAGTGCATTTTCATCAGAAGTGTTAAAGAAGATGGGTACTAGGCAGACTTGATCATATTTCTCCATTTCCGAGAAAAAAACTGATTTTATTGTGGTTTTGTTCAGTCATATGCACAACACTGTTTTCAAACTACGTACAATATGCAATTCTGACATTCATTATTCAACCAATATATATATATATAAATCATTGATTATATAGTGCTCATCCTAAGAAATGCATACAAATCCTACTATGCATTTATAAAGTTCTCTCTGTTATGTAGGTGTGTATTAAGAATCATCCTCAGCAAGGTCTTGTTTCCAGTCTCACTGCAAACCTACACAAGAAAAAGACACATGTGAGTGTGCAGTTCTGTAGTTATACATGCATTCACCACCTTACTACACTGGAAAGTACTTTATTACTAAGAAGGAACATGTAATCAAAGACTTCTGTGAAACCGACATACGGATACATGCTTTATATCTCAGTGGAGACAGAAGTACCTAAAATTAAAACTCTTACAGCAATAAAACTACATAGAATATTCTCTCTGCACCCTCTTGCGCCCACTAAATAAGTTCCCAACAATGGAGGACTTGTTTCAAAGTCATTAAGAGACTCAATGGGCAGCCTGTGCTCTTTACACAGACCCACAGAGTACATGACTTGATTTGTGCTTAACGAGTTTGCTCAATTCAATGCACTTTTTATTCATCATTATTTGCACACATGAAACTTAGTGATGCAGGAGAGGTGGTGCTGAAGTGTTCCGGTATCCCGACCCCAACTTGAACACCTTGTCGCTGCAGAACTCGATGTGTGGTTACAGTAAGGAGCTATGGCACACACAGAGCTCGAAGGTCACTGGAAGTGCTAAGGGATATGTTCCCTTATTGGGCAATCTCGCTGCATGGGGATGTTTGGTGGTCGGCCCGTTCCCCTGGCCTCGCCTCTTGGGATTTTTTTTTTCCCTCATGTGTGGCCACCTTTAATCACAAGTGTATACTCATCGACTGCAAACTCTTGAAGCCCTTGAGGTTGTTTTCAGGAGATCGCCGCTGTTTTATCCAACATGACCCATCGAGCCACGGCAGTCTTTAGAAATCACCTCCAAGAGTGTATAGATAATGATGGCCACCATTTGGATGATGTTATCTTCAAATAATGATCAATAAAAACTGAACTGAACACAGTTTCATGTGTGGAAATAATAGTTTGATTATCTTTAACCCATTTTTCTATTTACCTGTGACAGTGGAAGGTTTTTTGGGAACATCCTATCATGGTTTCTTATTCGAACCCACAAGCTTAATTGAGCTACATACTGGAGGTATATCTGTGACGTATTCAGATCCAGCTACATAGTTCTTAATGGCTGCCAGAATAAAATAATCCTCAGTAATAACGGAGGAGTTAGACTTTGAAATTTCATCACTGTGAAGTCATTATTCTGTGCAGCAACGGGTAGAGTGTGAAAATATTGCGAAAGAGCCACTTTAATGGCCAACAGCTTTCATACCCAGGGACGATGCCTAGTCACGTGACCATGTCACATGCCTATTGCAACCCATCTATACTGTAATGTTGCCAAATTTCATTTGATTCAATGAATGCATCATAAAGCAGTCGGATTTGGAAATTATTATTCTTTTCACTTGTATCTTAATTCTGTTTCCAGTTCGAAAATCCAAAATTGGGCTCCGTGGATCTCTAGATATTGTCCATAGGAACAAGTCTTCAAGATCTCATGTAATTCTGATCGCTAATATCTAAGGAGTAGGATGTTTAGAGTCTACTGTTTGCAACAATAGGAAGATGACACAGGGTTTGACACCGGATACCTTCAGTATAAAAATGGGACAGTGCACTGCCACAATGGGATCAGGACCAGTCACTACACACCCACTATAAAAATGCTCTAAGGTTACGTCTGCTTGTTCAGTCACTTAAATTCCAAGTACCCATTCAAACACTGTTTGAAATGCACAATGATGTGGACATTATAAGCAACAATTACTCAGATTTTATACTCTAGATTGTTCATAATCACTTTGTTAGAACACAATCACACATCTTTTCATCCATTACTAAATTTACTTCCGAGATATTTTATATTTCTCCACATGGTTTTGTGGAAAGTTAACATTTCTGGCATTTTGGCAGCCCCTTTATTCAGAGTGCCTTACATTTTTAACTAAGCAATTGAAGTTTAAGGGCCTTGCTAAAGGGCCCTACAGTGCCAACTTGGTGATACTAGGATTTGAAGTGTCAACCTTTTCTCTCCCAGAGCCTTATCCACTGAGCCACCACTGCCCATATATAAAACATTATTGCCATTTTTCACCATTTCATAGTTACTTTGATCATCCTTACATGGTTGTTGTGTAAAACTGGGCACACACTATTTGTTTGGTTTTTTTATCTTCCATAACGCTTTTTGCAAACAAAGTGTCAAATGTATTACTCAAAGAGTTGAACGGATTCTAATTAGCATGTACAGATGACCACTCCTTAACCGCCCTATCCTGTGAACTGCACGTCAAGCTTTCTGTGAACTGAGAAATCCTCTGCCACCTTAACACAATTACTGTGTATGTATATAAGCCCTGAAATTTGTAAAATAAACAGGGAAAATGTTAAATGTGTGTTGCTTCGATGTTTCTCTCGCAGACCTGGTAAGATCAGGTAAACTCTGAGTGAGGGTAAAAGGGATGTGGTATCTCAAACTGAACGCAGAGAGTTCCTTACCTCCATGCAATCGTCTTTTTCTGTTAATATTAAGTGTACACAAAATTAAAAAGGCAAAACTTGACAAACTTGGGTCTGTGCTGGTTTCTGTGATTGATAAATGAAGGCCATAGAGTCCACAAGGCTTATACACTTGTTATAAATACATACCATTAGAGAATTTGCACTGTTTGAGCACCTCGCTGAATCCCTCACACAGTTTAAGGTCGCTCTGTGTCTGTGCACATTCAAGGAATTGTCTCATCTCGTAAGCACAGGGATTCTGCCGCAATGGTTCCTGCTGATACATGGGCTGCTGCTGCTGCTGCTGGTACGGTTCCTGAAGGATTCATTCAGTACTTGTTATTTATCACATATACATAATGGAAATTATTTTTTGATGGGTACAACAATACAAACCAGCAACAAAAAAAATTCTCTCTTCATGTTTTGCACTTACCTGATAGGTGACATCAGGCCTGGCAGCCTCAGAACTTCCACCACCGAAGCCACCAGTCATGGCATGGCCGATCGTATGTCCCACAGCAGAGCCGACTGCAACGCCAGCCGCTGTAGTGGCCATCTGGGCAAACATCCCTGGCTGTCTTGGGGCAGCTGCAGTCACAGCAGACGCAGGAGCAGGTGCAGGAGCAGGTGGAGGTGCTGCTCTGGCCACCGGTGGAGGTGGTGCCGGACGGGAGGAATAGCTGTGGCATTAGAAAGATGAACCATTGTTAAAATGTTTATAACTGACAATAATTTGCAGTGGTGCCTCATAGGTTAGACAAGGCTGGTATTTTAGGGACTATGAAGATTTATACACTCAAATAGTGTGCCTAATGTTTAAAAACCTGGTTTAGGTTCATTAAATACATCTAAACTGGCAACACAACTTTCACGAACCCATGATGTAACCATCCCATGTTTACAAATGGCACTGACGTGGTAGAGATTTAATATATAAATATATATTTAATATATTTAATAAATGTTACTGATTTCTTGTTCGTAATTTCGTACTAGTTCGTACCCAGACTCTAAATAAATTTTAACTAAGAGCAAAGTAAGAAAGAGACAGCACCATAACTTGAGCTAGGTCTTTAGCTAAACTAAGCTAAGCTAGCAAGCTAGCTAGTTGACCGGTTGAGAGTTAGCATATCTAACCTTGGAGGAGCCATCCTCGAACCTCGGCTGCGACTTCCTCTGGGCATTTTAAATGTTAGAAATGTTTATAACTGATAATTAAAGACTTTAGACAACGTTGTGTTGATATCCTTCTTTGTTTAGCTGTAATTTGCGTCTGTCTCTCCGACCTTCACTCTTCTATGCTAACAGCACTCACAGTACTACGGAGAAATGACGTATACTACGTCACTTACTGCGTCGGATTCGAATGAGATTCTTTGAACATCTCTTGTCGATGGGAATCGATTCATGAGCCATGTTGTGTATGGTAACATTCATCATTCATTCATTTTCTGAACCGCTTATTCCTAATTAGGGTCGCGGGGTGGCTGGCGCCCATCTCAGCCGACTCCAGGCGAGGGCGGGGTACACCCTGGACAGCTCGCCAGGCCATCGCAGGGCTGTATGGTAACAATCAGAAGCAATGCTGCTTTTTTTGTTTGTTTATTAAAGGATCGTGTATAAGAAAGTGATTATTAGTTTAAATAAAGCAGATGCACTAACATTAGTGCTAGGAATGATGTCAGGCTTATATATCTGTAGCTTATGCATATTTGTTTATTTCTCCTGTTTAAGGTGAAAGAGTCGACTCTTACTGATTCACTGATAACGTGTCACCCAGTGAACTTTCTAGCATGTTACATCATACAAGGCATAGCCATACATGCACGTGGCTAGAATGCTTATAATCTACTTTTTAAAAGACAAGTGAATGCGTGACTTCCGGTTGTGGTAGAAATAAGGAAGCTTGTCAGTCCAGATGTAAAGTCAAGGACAAATTGTTTTTCTCATTTGCTGAAGAGCTTTGAGGAGGCTAAAGCCAATCTCAGCAAACACAGCGTATACCCTGAACAGTTCACAAGATCATCACAGGGCCAACTCACAAAAACCCACTGACGTTCACATACACAACCTGGGGCAATTTGACCCAGCCAATTAGCCTAACGTCAGAAGCATGTCTTTGGACTGTGGGAGGAAACCAGAGTACCTGGAGGAGACCCATTCAAGCATGGGGGGAACATGCAAACCCCAGACTGAAACGCCCAGGACTTGAACCCTGGATCTTCTTACTGTGAGGTGGATGCGCTAACTACTACACCAGTCACTCAGGACGTGACAAGCAACCATGCAAAGTCAATGATCGCCATTTAAATGAGTGATTAGAAGTGAAAATTTTAAATAGAAAAGGTTTTCAATAATTAATATATAATTCTGCAATAAAATTATACATTATTTTTTTATGTAAAAGATTAATTCATCATTGAATAGTTCACATTAAACAAGAATTTACAAAAATATAAAAACTCAAAAAAATTCATAATTGATTTACAGAATAAAAATGAGCCCATAAAGAGGAATAAATGACGGGATTCACAAACTTAAATAAGATTTTCGGCACTGCGGCATGGTGGCGTAACATGTCCGGCACACATCAAGAGTGTCCTGGGTTCGAGTCCCGGGATCAGTGAGGCCGTTTCTATGTGGTGTTTGCATGTTGTCCCCATGGATGCGTAAGTTCCATCCGGGTACCCTGGTCGTCCTCATGGCTGGAAATATCTCCCAGTGACGTCTTGTTGTTTTTTTCTAGCATTCTGGCTGTAACCGGCTCCTAGCCGATTCTCATGAGCACTAATACTGAAAGTTAATATCGCTTCCGGTGTACAACTATTAATGTTCAATTTGGAAACGTGGAAATAGTAATAAACACAAAGAGGTATGAGTTATTTATAACGATATTTTATGATTGCTAGCACGCTAATTTAGCGTAATTCGTCTTTCTTAGCTGTAGCATACATTACGTATTAGCTAGCTAGCGTTGCACAGAAGCCAATGAGGTAATCTAGCAATATCTACTTAGCTAGTCGTTGAGAAGACTTTAGTGTATGTTTAGGAAAAAATAGTTATTTTTATGTAAACAGATTATGTAGTAACACTTTGTTGGTAAGGTTTACACGACTGTGTTTTTAGTGCTGTCGCTAATTAGCAAGCTAGCTACTGTTTATAAGATTATGTTTTGCTAGCTAATCCAGGCTCGCTAATTAACACGGCTAATTTAGACAAAACTGTCATTTTAAAACATTCCTAAAAGCTGGGGTTTTACTGGAACGATATTAAATCGTTATTATGTGCCAATGGAATAGCATGCTAGCTAATTTGTGGTGGATATGATAGAAACGTTGCGCAGTTCCTGGTCTGTGGTGCTCAGACGAATCTGTAAAACCAGCTAAAATGTTTCGTAAACAAAACTCCATTTATTTTAACAATACGAAAGACATTTCTTAGTACTTTTACTAAGTAAAAGTTGCTTAAGATAGTTTACTCATTTTTGTTGTTTTGATTAGTAATCGAGTACAGTCCCTCTGAAAATGTTGACATCTTGTCAGTTTCTATACATGTCATGGTTTTAAATGGGAATTGCAGTATTTTTTCATTGTCAGTATGACATTGTTACATGAGTGCAGTGCAACAACAACAACAATAATAATAGTACTTTAAATCTCGTCTGTTAAAAAGCCTTCTCTACGCAGCATGGTCCTTGCAAGTGGCCCATATTAATAATAATAGGTCCATATAATTCAATAGTAATAGCAGTGATGCATGGTGGCGGAGTGTTTACCACTTCTTTCTTCACTGCAAGAAGTGTCTTGGATCGAGTCTCAAGGCGTTTTCGTGTGGAGTTTGCATGTTCTCCTTGTGATTGCATGGGTTTCCTCCCACAGTCCAAAAACATGCCTAATTGGTTGTTGCACATTCCCCCTAAGTGGTTGTGTGTGTTGCCTTGCTACAGACTGACAAACTATTCAGAATGTACCCTGCCTTTCCCTGAAGTCAGCTGAGATAGGCCACAGTCCTCTCGCAACCCTAGTAGGATTAACAGTTTGGCAAAGGAATACGTAAATAACAATAATAGTAGAAGTATTTAATTGACAGTTTAATTTTCTACTTAAACCTACCCACTTATTTAGTTATTGCTTATTCTGTATCTGTTACACAACCTCTTCCAACCAGGGAGGGACGAGAGTAAGCACGTGTTTTCTCTGAGACATGCTTGTATTTTTTCTGATACTACAGTGCATTCATGTTCACACTTCAAAGGAAAGCGCTATCCGCCTCCTTGAGTTCAGAGATGTACATGATTGGTCATTGATTACTCTGAGTGACAGGGAAGTGAGTGTATGCCATCCCTACCCTCCTTCCTTCCTCCCTCCCTTCTTAAAGCTTTGGCAATTAGCTCTCATGGGCTTTTTCCAATGGAAATTCCTTTAATTGCTCTGAAAGAAGGATTGATCATTGTAGTCTGGTTAAATGAGTTAAATTTATGTCACATGGGTGGATTACTCATAGCTTAGTTCAGCACTCCATGTTTGAGGCTTTAAATCTGCTTTGAGCCTGCATCCACCGAGGTCACGCATTTCCTTTGTCAAGTGCCAATTTGAATGATGTCACCTTTGTTTTTCGGATCTTTTTTTTTTTTTTTTTTCCCCAAATTGTAAGTGGTAGGGCTCAGAAAAATGTTTTATTTATTTTTTTATTTACTGTATTAATCCCACAAGGGAAACTATTT
>JBCNYG010000008.1:23081344-23094689 GCA_039654305.1 Porochilus rendahli | reverse complement strand
ATGTGTGTGTGTATATATATATATATATTTTTTTATTTATATATATATATATATATATATATATAAATAAAAGTCCAGCTGTCCAATCACAAAGCAGTCCGGTGTTATTGGACGCTTCTCATTGGTGGTGCTCCGTGATTTTCTGGCCAATGGGAGCTCGCAGAAGCAAGGCACACGTTCTCGTGGTTTTTCTCGTCCATTTTCATTTGGTGTGGTGGGTGGGGGGAAAAGAAAGAAAAAAAGAGAAAAAAAAAACCTAACGGGACAACATGGCTACACAAACGGCCCGGTACTACAGCGACGGAGGCAGGGCAACAAAGCGCCAAAAAACGGACAACGACGGAGGAATGGCAACTGTAAGTAACAAACATTTCCGGAGAACACCTCAGGCGTTCCGTAATCCTTTTCTTTTCATGAGTTCGTTTTGAAAGGAACGGTTTTGCGACCTCGCGCGCGCAAGTGGCGCGAGCTAGCTGCACAGCCATTAGCTAGCTTGACTTGCTAAGCAGAACGCCTTTGTTTCTTTTTTTCTCCCCTAACGGAAACTTACAGAACTATATTTCACAGGTTTCAGGATAATCTGTGGTCCGAATTCTTCCCAGAGGGGTTTTATGTTCAATAACCGCCTTCGTATGTCCACCAGGCTGCACGGATATGTCAACACTACCAAGCTAGTTGGTTAGCTAGTTTGTGGAGCTGTGAAGGATGATTAGCATGAATGAATGTACTAAGCTAGCAAGTTAGCCGAAGTCGCGTGGATGTACTAGGGCCTGTTATTAGTACGTTGTTTGCTTGATTGACGAAACCAACAAAGGTCGTAGGTTTTTAGAGAAGCTTAGCTTTGCAAATACGGCCCATGCATTAATCCGCGGTTGGGTTGAAATATCTGATCCAGAACGGTAGATACGATACAGTAACACGCCTACATTTAGTCTGGGCAGCTAAGAAAGTCGAACCCTAACTAGTTCTCCAAATCAGTGTTTACAATCCTGCCCCTGGAGAACCCAGTGCTCTTACCGTTTTAGTGGGTATCTAGCCTAACACATCCAATCCCAGGAAAGGTTGTTAAATAGCTGACCAGTTAAATCAATATAGGGCAGCACATGAAAAGTGTCCTGAAGGGTATGTAGTGTAAAGGAACCACTCTTTCAAGGAAGAATAGGGATCAGGAAGATGTTTGGGTTCCGAATGAAAGTGAATTTGAGATGGTGTAAAAGCTTTCAGGATTAGATATTAGTTCTTTGTATGCCACAGCACTGGTCACTTCCTGATTCAAATTAGTATAAAAGTGGTGATTATTCTTGTTCGACTGAAATTTCAAAATCATTTTCACTCAGGGCCACATCGCAAAATATATAGGTCATCAAGGGCCAAGTTATCTTTAATTAGTTTATTTAATTAGTTTATGTTAATTAGTTTATGTATTTGCCCACTTTTCCTTCACTCACTTCCCTTTGATGATGCTTGACTAGCTGCAGTGTAGTGGATGGATGATGAATTCCGTTTCATGGTAAAGGTTGATGCAAAGAATGTATGATAGTCATATTCTTGAAATTCTTGTGGGACATGAAATAAGTTGGCAGTCTGAATTTGGCCCACGGGAATTGAGTTTGACATCTGTGTTCTACGGGAACATGGAATAGTTCTACCTAATTAACAGCTATAATTGGTAATCAGGGGATGTGCACACAGAAAGCGATGTGCAACAAGCAACCGTGTAAAAGTCTGAAAGATGAGGCACTGGTGAAATTTTCCCTAAAATCAAGTTGCGATTTAAGCAACTAGTAATCAGAGCTTAAAGATACTGTCGGTTGATGGATCCAGACGCTGAATTTGCCAAAATTTTCTGTAGGAAACTATGAACACAGGTTTCTATGTGCATCAACATACATGCGTGGCTCATTATTGTTGTCTCTAAATATCCTGTGCTGTCCACCTGAAAATTTTACAAGGATAATAACGGGAAACACAATGCTTGGGTCAACAATTCCAACATTCACCATTTCATTGAGTATATATTTACGTACAGTCAATCCCTAAATTTTTCATACCCCTGGCCAACTTTGACTTGAATAAGGTTGAAAGGTTAAATAAACTTTTTTATTTTTGTTTATTTATTATTTTTTGGGACCAGAAATGAGACAGGCTTCTACCAAAATATAAGATGACGTACAGAAGGCGTCATTGTGGAAAAAATTCTCCAGTTTTGTTTTACATTTGAACAAAAAATTTGCATGTCCAAAATTACTCATACCCTTATCAATAATCAATAGAAATGCCTTTATTGGCCATTACAGCAGTGAAACTCTTCTTATAATTGCTGACCAGCTTTTTGCATCTCCACTGGTATTTTACCCCTTCGCTCTTTCAGGTTGGAGGGTCTCCTCGCAATCACTTGATCTTTAGCTCCCTCCACAGATTCTCAATTGGATTCAAATCTGGTCTCCGGCTGGGCCACTGCAAAATGTTAATGTATTTGTCCGCTAAGCATTTCTTCACCACTTTTGCTGTGTGTTTTGAGTTGCTGTCTTGCTGAAATGTCCACTGGTGCCCAAGTTTCTCTGCAGACTGATGTTGTTGAGAATCTTGATGAATTGCTCTTTTTTCATGGTGCCGTTTACAGGGATCAGGTTCCCTGGTCCATTGGCTGGAAAACACCCCAGAAGCATTAGGTTCCCACCATCATATTTGACAGCGGATGAATGCCCGATGAAGGATACATCGTTGTTTTATCTGACCATAAAACAGAACACCAGAAGTTTCCTTCTTTGTGCAGATGATCATTTGTGAAGGACAAGCGGGTTTTTTTGTGCCTTATCTGGAGAAGTGGCATCCTACTTGTGCCTTGAGACGTTGCCACCAGCAGAGCCATGCTTCACCAGGAAGGTCTTGGTGGTGATCCTTGGATTCTTTTTTACCTCTCTCACGATCCTCCTGACCAGCACGGGAGTCACTTTTGGCTTCCGACCACGTCCTGTGAATTGATTCCCACAATGATGCCTCTTGTACATCATCTTATCTTTTGGGAGAAGCCTGTGTCATTTCCGGTCAAAAAAACAACTTGCTGGTTTATGAATAATTTTGGGCTTGACTGTACATTTTACTCTTTCCGGTTCGTGATGTACAAGAGTCTCTGTTACATACTTGGCATGCAATGATAAGATATTTGTGATATCTGATAATTTAAGCTAAAATAATATGAGCTAATAATGATAAATTATGATTATAATAACAGTTATAATGATTATTAGTGAACTAGCTGGATACTGCTCACAGATCTGCAGTTCCACTAGGGAACTGGATAGATACTGCTGACGGTTTCACTTGGAAGAAGGAAACATGAGATGGTTACCTAGGCAAACAGTTCTGACCATGAACGCTTCGCTAAGCAATTTGCTTTGTGTCGCAGAACGATTCACTTGTTGCTCAGCAGCCAAACAATTTGCTGGTTACTGATTGCTTCTCGTACGAATGCTCTTTGAGGGATCCCACAGTCTCGAAGACGTTCCAGACAATGATGATGTTAGAAGTGGTTCAATCTCTTCAGCAGCAAAAGTGGTTTAATACAACCACATTCAATTTATCTATTAATATAATTAATCTATTTTTAAATGGGAATTTCTTTGGAAATTGAGTGTGTATCCATATGTTGTTTCAATCAGAAATATTTGGGGTGGTAAATATACAAGGGGTTTAAATGATAAAAATACTGTTTTCGTCTGCTCAGTGCTCACTGTCAGTATATTTTTATTGTATTTACACACTACACTGAGCAGACGAAAACAGTATTGTGTTTTCTGCATAGATAGAAATGTGAACTACTCCCTTATGTTGCATATTGCCCCACAAATCGGTGGCAGATGAACATTCTGAGCTGCACTGTAGACAAGTTAGTGTGTTTTTGTTGTTTTACCATGATTATGCTGGAAGATTTCCCCCCCCCCCCGGTTTGGTTAGATTTCTAGTTTATTCCTGTTAATTCCTAACACATTTCAACCTTACACAAACCAGATAGTTTATAAATCAGCAGTGAGCATAGTGACCGATTATATCACTGATTCTTATTCTTCTTATTCACTATATCACTGAACATGCTTTAGCTTATTTTTCTTAAAATAGGAACATCAGTGGTTCTGGTCAGTGCCGTTAACATTAGTTTTACTGCAGAGACTATTTTAGATTCATTGTCAGAATTTTCTTTCTCGTGTTACTAAACAGTATTCAGTGATGCTAAATGGAACTGTGACTTGCGTTTATGTAATACCATTTTTGCGCACACACTTTATTTTTTTTATCGTTACCTGTTTGGTTCCAGTTGATGTTTGATTGAGAAAATTATAACAACCTTTCATGCTTTTCTTTTTATGCATTATTAAAATAATTTAAGTAGATTTTTTTTAAATGTGGAAATATGAATGAATTAAATTTTACTCCAAATGTTTTGAGTTACAGCCCACAAAGTCTTTTGGCTTATTATCGGCCGATGCTGGTAATTTTTTTTGCTTGAGTAGTGTCTGGGAATATGATCCAAACTGCCATGTTTGGCTGCTCTAACCAATTTTGTACAAATACTTTTTAGGGCAGCAAAATATAAAAAGAAACAAACTCAATAGAGTATTAGAAATTTTGCTTATAAAAGTTCCATCGCACCTTCACCAAATCCAGGGTTGCTTTAGATTATAGCTGTATTATTAGTTTCTGGAGTAATAGATTACATTTTGTATTACAGATTACATTTGTAGTGAATCATTTTGTAGTAAATCGTTTAAAATGTCTCCTTGTAAACTAATGTGTATGACCATTGTGTATTACAGGAGGGCTATGAAGACCCTCACAAGCCTCTCCCCTCCCTCGTGGTTCACATAAGAGGGTTGGTGGATGGAGTTTTGGAAGCAGACATTGTCGAAGCCCTGCAGGAATTTGGAACCATCAGGTAAAGTTCCACTTGGGTTTTTTCTTCAGTTGTGTAGTTTTCTTCAAGGTGTGTATCTAGAACTTGTACTCAATTGTCCAAATTCCCTGCAAATTCATCCATCCACCCTCCTTTGTCAGAGGCTGTTTGGTTGCTAGTTTTGTGTCATTTTAAAAATACTTAAATTGACTTTGGGGAAATATTAATGGTGTTACTTGTGGTCTTTCCTCTTTCTACAGTTATGTGGTGCTGATGCCAAAAAAGCGCCAGGCCTTAGTTGAATACGAAGACATGAGCGGTTCTTGCAATGCCGTAACGTATGCCACCGACAACCAGGTTTACATCGCTGGAAGTCCTGCTTATGTAAATTACTCCACCAGTCAGAAGATATCCCGGCCTGGAGATTCCGACGACTCCCGCAGTGTTAATAATGTTTTGCTATTCACAATCATGAACCCCATTTATCCCATCACTACGGTATTCCTCTCAAGCACTCTTCAGCACCTAAACATTAGTGATTATTAGTATTCAGTATTACTGAGTAAACAGTCATGGTTGTGATTACATATACAAGTATAACCACAGCTACAGATATGCATCCTTAATGTTTTTTTTCTTCTTTCTTTCTTTTCTTTGTCCTGCAGGACGTGCTGTATACCATCTGCAATAATTGTGGTCCGGTTCAAAGAATTGTCATATTTAGGAAAAATGGTGTCCAGGCCATGGTGGAATATCCTTTACTGCTTTAGGTTACATCTCGGTTTCAGTCTCTAGTTTCACCTTCCCAAACGCACAGGGTAGCATGTGTTGGCTGCGTCATGCAGATGTGCTCCATCCCAAATAGTGTTTCTGTGTCATGCCCAGTGTTCCCCAGTCTCCATCACAGCTTAGAATGACCTTGCCATGTGAACATTTGATGACTAATGGTTGTGTAATTGTTAGAATGTACTTTTTTCCTTAATGTTTCCTACATTTGATTCAGTCCAGAGTGCACAGCGGGCCAAAGCCTCCCTCAATGGTGCCGATATATATTCAGGATGCTGCACGCTCAAGATAGAGTATGCCAAGGTAAGAGAAGCTCTGTTACTTAGAAATATTTAAAACTCAAGTGGTGTATATTTGTTGAAGGCTGAGTGAGGGGGGTGTGTCCGTTCGTCTACTTTTGCATACTTTAGTGCTATATCTGGGAGTGTAAAAATAAATAAATAAATAAATGGCTTATTCACTGGCATGTGCCAGTGCCAGCTTGCTGCCAGGTCATATTTTCTTGGTTGCCTGGGAGAATTTTTCTCCAGGCTCTGAGGTTGGTTATTAATATAATGCAGTAAGGTCTGGTTAGCTACGTAGTTATGTGTATTAACACTAAATGATGAACATCTTCATTGAAACAATAACATGTGACCAGGAGTGCAGGTCTGGTTGAGTACCATATGGTATAATAGTGATTTATTGCTGTTCCACAACTAGGATCATGACATTACCAATGCACAGCATCGTACACTGACGACAGTTTACTGTGTGTATTTGTACATGAAAGGCAATCCTGGCTTTGGTTTGGTCTTTGTAAATGGTCCTATAAATTTCCGATTTGGAATAAATGTATGTAATGTAAAAATCCACACATTTGAATAGACTGTGAAATTACTTTTGCAATAGTGTACAGTATACTCACTTCTCAGAACTAATGTATAATTTATCGAAACCCACATTATTAAGTTGGATATTGTACACAACAGTCAGGATGAGGATGGATAGATTTATGCTTTGTGTCAAAACGCCACTTGGGATTGTCTGCAAAATTATGCCCTTTTGATTACTAATGTCTTCATAGAAAGGTTAAAAATACACCAATAATTAAAAAAAAATCGCTTTCGTGGCATAAGGGTTAGCATGTTCGCCTCACAGCAACAAGGTCCTGGGCTCGGGCGTTTCTGTGTAGAGTTTGCACATCCTCCTCATGCTTACATGGGTTTCCTCTGGGTACTCCGGTTCCCTCCCACTGTCTAATATCTTGGCCATTAATAACCAAATTGGCTGTACCAGATTGCCACACCGTGTGGACGTGAGTGTGAATGGTTGTGTGTGTGTTGCCCTGTGATGGTCTAGCGAGCTGTTTAGGATGTACCCCACTTTCACCCAGTGTGAAAGTGTTAACTGTAGGAGTAAGCAGTTCAGCAAGTGATGAGTGAGTGGTGGAGGCCACACCCCCTTTATCGCTCATTTGGTGGGTCTGCTAATCAATGAGGTCAATATCTTTAGTTTATTTACACGCTGTGCTTTTTTTTTTTTTTTCGTTTCCTAAAATATTTTGATAAATTCCTAAAATATATTTTTAATATTATAAAGCTATTGGGTAGCTACGTGCGTCAGGAAAAAGTGCCAAATAACTTGTTTATTAATATTGCCCTAATGCTCTACAATGGTCTGGAAAGCTTTTTAGAGTGTACCCAGCCTTCGCCCAGTGCAGGCTGAGATGAGCACCAGTCCCCCTGCAACCCGATTAGGATCAAGCGGTTTGGCGTTTGAGTGAATATTGGCGGGACATTCATATTCAGGATGTGTAGGTTAATATCTGACCAGAACTGTATATTTCAGAATGTTAAAACGCTTATGTTCCTTCAGGGTTCGGTACTCAACTGACCACATACCAAAGAGTGATGAATGCACATAAACGTGACCACCTAAAAAATGGTCTTGGATTTTTGTGTACTATTTGTGTGAAACTAATCATCAGGTTTGTTTTTCTTCCTCACAGCCATCACGCCTCAATGTATTCAAGAACGACCAGGACACGTGGGACTACACCAATCCTAACCTGAGCAGTCAAGGTAATGTTAACAGCTGGACATTTTTCTATTCTGACACAACTCAGCATCCTTACTGCCACTGTGGAGAATAGCTGAAGGGGTGGGAGTGGGTTAGACTTCAGGAGCTCTGGTGTTTTTTTTTTGTTGCAGCCTTGTACAGTTCCTTGCAAACACTGAGGAATAGCATGTAGTAAATGGTTGTTTTGTGACTTTTTTTCTTTTTTGGAATGTATACAGCATTTCAGAATTTAAGTAAATTTTTTTTTAGTGCAAAGGAGTGACTGGACCACAGAGTATGCATCACCGGCAGAAATAGTTTTTGAATTCGAAAGTGGCCATTTCGCAATTTTATTAAATGTAGATCATTTCAGGACTCGTAGGTGGAGTGCCGTTTGTCACCATTGGCTCCAATAACCAATTTAACTTAATATTAGTGGCTCCTATTAATCTTAAGCTATCTGTCAGTCTCCTATTACATCGGTGTCACTTCTGTGGAACACGCTAATATTTTGCCGAACCCTGTTTAACCTTTATTACAGCTTGTATTCACCCTGGTGTGTTTCTTCAGTTGGTCCGGTCGAGGCTCAGCAACATTAATGTGTCAAAATGAAGTCAGGTGGTGATCTGAATGTAGTGAGTGAGCAGGTTATCACATCAATGTGACTTTTTCTTCCCTAATGGTGCGTAAATAAAATTAGGACCTCAAATAGTGAACAACTGGTTCAAGGAGCACGAGGAATTATTTTCACACATGAACTGTCTCCATAGAATCCTTAACCCTATTCAGAGTCTTTGGGGTGTGCTGGAGAAGACTTTATGGTGTGGTTCAGTTTTTCCTCCCGTCACTTCACTATGTCAGTGAACAATGAACCCAGCACTGGATGTTGCTTAGGTTTGTTGAAACAACGCCATGGCGGTTATGCGTTGTAATCGAGGGTAAAGGGGGTCCAACTATTAGCGTGTCTTTTATTTTAATTATTTTTTTTAACTGGGAAGTGTGTGTGGGTGTAGAGCAGAAACTTGTCCAGGAAATGTGTAGGTCGTGTTGCGACTGGGTTCATATTCCTTTGGTGCCTTAAAGGGTTCTGCAAGAGTTTAACACACTGAAATGTATGTTGTGTGCATTTTGCACTGTCGCGTTAATTCCGGGATGATGCCTGCTTATGGGGTTCCTTTGCTTCCACGATATTCATTTTGTACAGTAAACGCAAAGTTCTTCCAAACATCAGCTGCAGCAACACACTTGGACAACGAAGAGCACACTTTTCATACACATGGAAGCCATTTCGTTTTCCCCTCTACTACACCTGCAAGAGCACGTTTTCATTCAGCAAGCAAAAGGAGCGCGTAAGCATGATACAGAACCCCACACGCTCTGACATTCCATTCAAGAGAACACGTTTTACACACAGTATCTCCTGAACCACCACTGAACCCCAGCAGCCATGAAGATGTGCCACCCCTGTGGTATGACACACATTCTGATTAGTCGTGTTAGAAGAATAAGACGTGCCACTGAGAGCAGCAGCTTCACCACCAACACCCCACTGTGACACAACACCACCAACTGCTGATAGAGGAATCTTCGGGGTTGGGGGGGGGGCTAGCTAGCATGTTTTAAACCGGCAAACAAACCCATCCATGCACACAGAAGACAAGTCACTCACTCGAGGAACAAAACATCACCTCTGAGCTCCACTCAACTACTCAGTATATTTTGTTCCCTGTTCCACACACTCGAGTCCTTGACATACCACATAAAAGCATCTGTGCTGATTATCGCCCTGGTTTTCTTCAGGAAATATGAGGAAGGACACACAAACCACATGCTTTAATTATCGAATTCCCATTGTCCATCATACCTTCCACCTCTAAATCTCTCAAACACTTTTACCTCTCAATGTGTGTGTGTATTATTTTTATTTTTTTTTTCCTCTTCCCGTTTTTATTTTTAGTCTTATGACCTACTTTGTAACACCTTCCAATATGATGCAGGTTTGGCATTGTCCCTAGTGGAAATCTGAAATGTGCAAAAATCCACCAAGCTGTACGTGATGACATGGACTATCACGTGTTTAAATTAAAATATGGACTGTTGGAAGAATGCAGAAGAGTCTCGTCGGCATATTTGTCTCGGACAAAGAGGACAAGCACTAGAGTCTTTGAGACTAAACCGAGTGGGGAGGAACCCGGAAACGTTTTTAGATTTGAGCTGACAGAGAGGACGATGAGGATTGTGGCTAATTGACAGCCTGTGCCACCTGCATCACCCTCTAGCCCTCCCCTTGCGTTTGCGCTGTAAGTATCCCCAAGCTTGTACTGTCTTGGAGTGATGCTTTGATGGTGTAATTCTTACAAAATGTTATGTACCTAACTTGCTATGGCTGTCCTTCTCCAATCTCCATTTGCCTGTTATTCTACTGTAGTGGACTCCAGTTTCGTGTTGCTCTGCTGCATCAGTAGTACTGCAATATTCTTCTTATGTTCAGGGCATGTGATACTTAAGCCCCGTAGTTACGCCCCATGTTAAGGAACTGTTGTCTTGCATTGAAGCAAATGCCACAAAGCTAGTTTGAGATTTATGTTTGCAATGTTTGTACCTGAACAGGTGCAGACGCTGATGGCGATGGGGGCGAACAAGGTGTGTGTGCATCCCAGGCTTCTTTTTCTTTCTTTCTTTTTTTTTTTTTTCTTTTTTTTTTTTTTGAATCTCTGTTTTTATCCTCCTCTTAATGCACATTATAATCATGCAGGTCCATGGTTTATTTAGTGATTATTGATTTGAGCTCGTTGCTCATACCTGTCTCCATTCCTTGTTCTCACTCATCGGTGCTGGTCCATGTCACACATTCTTCTACGAATCACGCATTCCATTCTAGTGTATTTCTTTTTCTTTCTTTTCCCCTTCCGTCTACTTCTGGTCCCCTTTCTTTCCTATCCAATCAAATTTTAGGCTTTATATTTTATATATTACGCTAGAGATTTTTTTATTTTATTTTTTATTTTTTGGGCAAATTCATCTTCCACCCTTTCTCCCTGTCACTGTGTTTTCTTCTTTTCCCTTTCATGGCCTCCTTCCCTCTCTTGCCTCTCAGATATGAATGGCCACTCCAACAAGCGCCAGAGGCAGCCGGCTCTGCTGGGACACCACCCTACAGAGTACGGTAAGGCTCCTGGCGGACACCCAACACGTTCACTCACAAAAGCGGGGAGTGATTGTGCTTGTTTAATTCGGGTGCATAGATCCACAGTGGCAGTAAGACGGTGCTGTGTTGAGTCATGAATGGCAACGAGGTGGCAATGTTAAATTTCAGCCGTCATTGTTGATATATTTGCTTGACAGGCGGGTACGGGTACCAGGACGAGAGTTACGGTGGGTACGATGGGCGCCGCGTGGGTCCATCCATGGGAGCCCCACGGAGGGGTGGGGCTAGTCAGCGCTACACCAGCCAGTATGGAGCTCCACCACCTCCTCCACCAGGGGAATACAGTGCTCATGCAGAGTCACCAGTTATGATGGTCTATGGTCTGGAGCCATCCAAAATAAATGCAGACAGGGTGTTCAATATCTTCTGCCTCTATGGCAATGTTGAAAGGGTAAGTGAAGAAGTCTTAAACAGAACATACTTTTAATATGTACAAAGAGGTTAATTTTGTTTCTGGTGTTATCCAGGTCAAGTTCATGAAGAGCAAACCAGGTGCCGCCATGGTGGAAATGGGTGATTGCTATGCTGTAGATCGGGCCATTTGTCACCTCAACAACTATTTCCTATTCAACCAGAAACTTAATGTTAGGTAAGTGTGTTACCCCTGGGTGTCCGACAGCAAATAACAATGTCTCACTGTGAGTCGTGCTTCACTTCTAAAAGTCAAAGCAGCATCTATTAGCTACAGGGTGTCTGAAAAAACAGGAGCCGATGAGAAAAGCCACATGCAGTTAAGTTTAATAATTATTTATAGAACACGCTGTACATTAGGGATGGTCATCTCCATCACTGAGGCCGATACGATACACCTCTCAGTGGGTTGCTAACGATCCACTGCATTAAAGGTACATATGATGCAACTACTAATACACTAGGAAACGATTCACCCCATTGTGATTCAGTGCAGCTCAATATGATTTGATTCAATGCAATATGATGCAGCACAAAAGAGTGGGTTGCTGTGCACTTCAATATGGTAACACTTCTTCCATGTGACCTGAGGACGGTCTGACAACAAGAAGGGACATTATATTTGGCAGTGAAAAAACCCCCCCCCCCCCCCGCGCGGCGGGAGAGCCACAGGTACGAGCCATCTGCAAGTTCTTGCACCGAGTACTCTTGCCAGAGTGACGTCTGAAACTTGGCCAAGAGACTTGATGAGAACCGGCCCCTGATGTCAGTGGAGCTGAGAGAGAGCGAACGAGCGGGCTTGAGGAAAAAATTTATAGACGAGGAATCAATCAAAAGTTTTTATTTTTGTTCAAAAATAATCGGTCGCATTTTTTAATCAGGCAAAATAATCAGAAACAAATAGCAGTTTATATAAATTACTAAAATGACCTGTCATTTAAAGATGTTGGTTTTCTAGCCTCCCCGCAAGATAGACCTGGGTTTGAGTCCCGGGCTCGGGTGTTTCTGTGGTGTTTGCATGTTCTACCCTTCCTTGTGTGCACTGTTGTGTAAGCAGTGCAACGCAGCTAATAAAGCACAGTATACGGAATGATGTGTTCTCGGTAATGGAAATGTTAGTGTGAAACTCTTGTGTTTGGTATTGCATTAGTCGTAGCTTATATACACTATGAAACGATTCTAAATATAAATAACCTAAGATTTCGCAGGTGACTGCCAGGAAGTTACAAGCAGGAAGTGTGATTTGGGAAGAGTTAGCATTTGCACCCTCTGATGCCGGGAACGGGAAAAATGTTATCTTATCTGTAAAAAATTCTCCCAACTTGGTGGGTTGGATGAGCATCAGACTCTCTTCATCCCTGCAGTGTGTCCAAGCAGCAGGCCATCATGCCAGGTCAGTCGTATGAGCTAGAGGATGGCAGCAGCAGCTTTAAAGACTTCCACGGTAGTCGGAACAATCGCTTCGCCTCCCCAGAACAGGCAGCCAAAAACCGCATCCAGCATCCAAGTAATGTACTGCACTTCTTCAATGCTGCCCCAGAAGCGTCGGTCGAGGTCTTCTCTGAGGTCAGTTCAGCAGCCCGAGGGTGTAAGGTGGTATTTTTTTGTATTATGCTTAATCGAACTGTGATTCATCAGCATCTGTTTGTTCTGTTGTCAGATCTGTGCTGAACTCGGTTTGAAGAATCCATCTAATATAAAACTGTTTGCAGCAAAAGGTACGTAATCCCTTAAACTCATTAAAGCAAGAGTGAACAATTAACGATGCACTTCAGAGTAAAATAAAATTTAAATGATTCATATTTGTGAAATGCCCGCCTCACAGTAAGAAGGTCCTGGGTTGGAGGCATTTTTATGTGGACCTTGTGTGGGGTTTCCTCCGGGTACTCCGATTTCCTCCAGAAGTACAAAGGCATGCACATTAGATTAATTGGCTGCGTGTGTGTGTGTGTGTGTGTGTGTGTGTGTGTGTGTGTGTGTGTGTGTGTGTGTGTGTGTGTGTGTGTGTG
>JBCNYG010000008.1:22929390-22939490 GCA_039654305.1 Porochilus rendahli | reverse complement strand
CACCCCCCCCCCCCCGACCCCATGCTTAATGTTTAATGCATTGCACTTTTGAAGTCTATATCTTGAAGCAAATGCTGCAAAATTCCGCTCTAGTTATAAGCTTTAGTTTTAATAAACAGAAGAACCGAGCTAGTAACCGATTCTAACCACATCACAGAACATGCTACTGTGGTTTCTTTTAACTGTGCATAGGATGACATTTTCTCATGCTTGTGCATTTGTAGCATTTAGTATACAGTAGTTAGTTATTAATTAAAGATCAATTCTACTTGGTTGCTGTTTCTGAGATTGATTTCAGAAAATGTGCGTCATGGAAATAAACTTCTGATGATTGTGAGTTAAATAATTTTCACAAGCTCTTGATTAAGTACATTATCATTTGTATAGTAGGAACTTACACAAGGGCTTGCGTGTCAGATGCTCTGCATTAGCACAGTGTAGAAAGTATGGATGAAATATGAAGATGTAAAAGTATTCAAAAATATGAATTAACCGATGTTTATTATCGTGTTATCATCTTGTATTTGTACTGCATATTGTATATCTGTATGGATCTGAAGGCTATAGATGTGACTAATAAATGCTGTAAGTGCATTCCACACAAGTAAAAATATAAGATATGTATGATATTTGTTAGATTCAGAAGCTGTAAACTTTTCAGCATGCACACACACACATACACACAGCCAGCAGTTGTGTCTTATGTCTAATTTTTGTGTAATTTGTATTTTGACCAGAGCCTGCGGAGTTGATTAAGTTAGATTTTCTCTTCCAAGGTGATTTCCTGGAGGGTAAATCACAAGAAAATTATTCATTCATCCTCAATTGTTCTGGGTAATTTTTACACCAGAGTTATCCAGTGGCAAACTCTGACACATTTTTGCTGTCGTGGACAGTTGGTTCCAAATGTCCTACTCCTTCGTTATTAACGTTGAGAATCACATGAATCTCAACAGACGTGTTTTTGGGGACTATAGCTGGAATTCCACGTAGCTTGATTTTGTATGTCTGAACCGGGAACCCAATTATGATGTCATAATTGAAAAGTCCAGCTGCTCCATGATGCATGGACAAAATGGAAGGAAATTATGCAACATTATATTACATGACCATGCCAGCAATTCTTGCAAGGTCAGTTTTTCCCCCCATTTTTCGAGACGGATGTAAGATAATGAATCACATTCATGAAAGTCCTACTCTTATGTGTCACAGATATACCTCTGGTGTGTACCTCGATTGAGCTTCTTCGGTATGGAGTGCTTTAGTGGTGCATCAAGCCAAAAATAAGCCTCCTAAATAAATAAACAAACAAACCTTCAATCACTTTTTATCTTTCAAAGTCAGGAGGGCATATTGACCTGCTAGTATAAATCGGCTAGACGTCCCTGCTTGAATCCTTCCTCTGTACTCTGCATCTTAAATAACTTTTTAGGCCGGGTGGCACCACACAGCAAGAAGGTCCTGGGTCCAAATCCCTGGCTCAGCGAGGGCGTCTCTGTGTGGAGGTTGCATGTTCTCCCCATGCTTGCATGGGTTCTCTCCAGGGACTCCGGTTTCCTCCCGCCCAAAGACCTGGACATTAGGCTGGTTGCTTCACACTGCCCCTAGGTGTGAGTGTGTTGCCCTGTGATGAAATGCCTTGGCCCAGTGTCAGTTGAGATAAGACCAGCGACCCTAGTAGGATTAAGCGGTTGGGCAACTAAACTAGATGAGAGATATTTTAGCTTATTTACATAAGCTATTGCAAGGGTTGGCGCATGCGCGTTTGTGCGCTTAGCATTTTAACAAAATTACAGTTGCACAGCCTGAACACCGAGTGCTCACTTGTCTTAATCAGAACACTCTCAGATTAAAAAATTTTGTTTCGTAAGATGTTACCTCGTAGGCAGGTTTATCAGGCTCCTCGTCAGCTGTTTTATTATGTTCTATAAAAACAAAAACAGGCAATCTTACAAATATTCGGTGCTCACTTGTTAGCTTGCTAGTTCTAGAAGACATGAAATGTTTCAGCTAAACATTTTAACAATGTGATTATTAAAAGACATCATGCGACAACTTCACTAAAGTAATACCTTGGGAGTCAGACATCTATCCGTCTACCTGTAAATAACGTTAAACAGCGTTTGGTAGATTATAAACAAATAGTTGAAAACACCAGCTGTTCGGTTAAAGGGACAAGTGCTTTTGTTGTGCGTCACAATAAATCGTCCGGCTGGAAACAGAAACCGTGTTTTATTTTATCAAGAAGTATTTTTAACACTATTAACAAAAAGTAGCCGTTTCCTTCAGAAATATTGAAAGAGCTAAATTATTGCACCTGCACCGACATTGAAGGGTAGTGAAACACTGAATTTGAACAGTACAAGATGAATAAAACCAAAATATCCCGTGTTTTGATTTATAAATGCAGCATAACAATCACGAGACTCATGAAATTCTAACATACAGATGGTTCCATTAAAGTGTGGACAGTGTAAGGTGTGTAAAATGGCCCATATAATAAAATAATACCTCTCTTGAAAAGCCAGCTTCGACTTCATGGAGCTTTGTACTTTCTTTACATTCCCACGCCACTGTAATAAGGCTTATGGGATTTACCACACTCTTTTAATAGATTTATCACCTTACCTACTGAAACAACAACAGCTTGGCCTGAGCAGCTCCCAGCCGTCCAAAGCACAGGGAAACTGCTACGAATGAAACACTAGACAAACACGTTAACAAGTTTATTCAAGTAAACATGAACTTGGAAAATAATTTGACAGATTGTCTGAGTTTTGGAAGCAGGTCAGATTAAATCAGATTTTTCAAGACACTCATTCACTCATCTGCCAGCTCGCTTAATCATACTAGGGTAGCGGGGAGGCTGAAGCCCATCTCAACCGATACTGGGTCTAAAGCAAGGTACATCCTGGTTAGCAGTGCCAACACATACACCCATTCACACTCCCTCACGACTTGGGGTAATTCCATCAAATGATTCTTGGTATTCTTCTACAAGCCGACTTTTCCATGATTGACATCGGGTAAGCTAAATAAGTAAGTAAAATAATTTTAATAAATAGTCAAACAGTTGTACAATTCGATTTTTGTATTATATGAAAAATTATTCAGATCTTGGAGGGTGTTATCCTCCTCAATCTGATTCACTCTTTATATCATATATTATATCCTCATTCAATAACTGCTTATTACCCGAGTGAATAATGCGTGAATCAAAATGCACATAGTTTGTCAGTCACTTGAAGCAGGATGCATTATCATTGAATTAAAAATAGAAAAGTAAACCATAAAAAAACCCCCATTTTATTTTGTCCTTCTTGTTTCCATGTAGTATGTTAAAACTTTGAATGAACCCGCTGTTACAGCGTAAGGTTTTCTACGCTCCCACGTAGTATGCATTAAATCTCTAAAATGAACCTCACTGATAATTGTTAAATATGATGCACTTTTAATAAATATATTTTTCTTGACATTGTAATACAATATTTTCATTTACAACCTTTTATACAATGCACATTAAATGATTAGAAACCCCCCTAACCCGCCAAAAAATGTAAAAATAATATAGAATTTGGCCTAGCCGGCTACCAAAACATACAGCCTTGTACACCATCTTTGCCAGCTAGTTAATAATTTCCAGGTTATTACAAGATCAATCAATTAATCTTTGAAATGTCTCAATGTTTTTCTTTGGGTGGAAAAAAACCCTGTAGCGTTAGCAGTGGTAATTCAAAAACATACTTTCATTTCCTTTCGTACAGCGTTTACGTGCACCTACAAGTGTAACCAAGACTGGCCCGTTTTTAGAGCTGGTCTGTGGTCAGACCTCGCAAGCAGGATGGAGACAACAGCATCTCTTAATATTTGCTTTGATACTACAGTTCTCTTATGAAGCCTTCACTGTCAGCAAAATTACTGAACACCAAACAAACAAACCAAGTACAACTTGAAGTTTTAAAGATATATTTCTGTCCTTTAACCAAAGCCACTTTAGAC
This sequence comes from Porochilus rendahli, assembly GCA_039654305.1. Taxonomy (NCBI): domain Eukaryota; kingdom Metazoa; phylum Chordata; class Actinopteri; order Siluriformes; family Plotosidae; genus Porochilus; species Porochilus rendahli. Next base: position 22,935,491 of record JBCNYG010000008.1, on the reverse strand, counting down.
ATACATATACACTTTAGTACATTATTATTATTATTATTATCTTGTATAAGTATATGCTACACAAATATCCTGCACTCTCTTGAATTACATAAAAGTATTAGGAAGCGTGGTGCCTCGGGATGGCTAAACTTCAGTTGGAGCGGCATGTGTATCCCTGTCCACAGTCCTGTTATGTCTGAGTATGCTTCAGTGAATCTGCATCTGTGGGCTCCTGATTGTCTGTTTGGATCTGGAGTTCCTGATCATACTCAGCGCCGATGACCTTGCAATGAGGCAACATCTCTTCAACGAGGATGTGCACCAGGGCCGGACTCTCTAGCCGAGGGAGTGAGGATATGTCCAGCAGCCGCAGCTTCCTGGAGGAACAAACACCGTGATTGGGACCAACAGTTTTTAAATAATTATATTTTGAAATGTTCAAGCTTCTCTTGTGAATTAGAAGACCTTGTCAAAACAGCAGTTTGGTATCTTTATTGGCAATGACATAAGAGTCAGATTGAAGGAAGAAAAAGTGAAAGATTTGTGGAAACTTTTAGTATTTAGTGTGGCATGTATTTTTTTTTAGTATTTAGTGTGGCATAGTTGTGATGTGGTTAGTACATCTGTCATACAACAAAAAGGTCTTTAGTTCGATTCCTGGGCTGGACATTTCTGTGTGAAGTCTGCATGTTCGCCCTGTGCTTGCGTGGGTTTCCTCTGGGTACTCTGGTTTCCTCCCACAGTCCAAAGCCATGCACATTAGGCTAACTGGCTGTTCTATAGCCGCTAGGTGTGAGTGTGAATGGTTATGTGTGTTGCCTAATGGCAGATGCAAGGAGCTTATGCGCATACATACATATGCCCAAAATAATATTTACGAAAATATTCAAGCATATGAATATGTATTGTATGTATACAAGCATGCCCTGTATTAAGCATGCTTCCCGCTTGAAGTTTTCATGTTGCAGTTTTAGAACCTGGGATTAAAATAGATTTACCATCTGTATAGTTAAGTTACATGATCCTCTTACATTACAAGATGTAAAAAATATATTTTGCTGTGACACAAAGGTTAATTAGACTTTTACAACGGAAAAAGCAAGCATTTATTGATTGCATAAGTATTTACCCCCCGGACCTGTACTTTTTCGTATCACCTTTTGACTGCAATTACAGCTCAAGTCTTCTGGGATATGTCTGCCAGCTTTGCACATCTGGACCATGATATTTTTACCTGTTCTTTTTTTAGTTTACTTGTTCAGGCTCGGTAAGATTTAATGGGGACTGTTGGCAAACAGCAATTTTCTAGTCTGAGGTCTAGGCCATCCGGCCATCTAGTCCAACACATTCTTGGTGCTGAACCACTCTGGAGCATTAATGGCAGGAAACTCAGTGTAATTGTCATGCTGGAATATGAGTGTCTGCTACATTCTCAATTCTCCTGCAGACAGGTACTGTCTTGTTTCTAGGATTGCTCTGTATTTAGCCTTATCCATCCTACTGTTAAGTTTTCTAGACCCTGCTGAGGAAAAGCATCCCCACAGCATGATGCCGCCACCGCCAGCGTGCTTCAATATAGAGGTGGTTTTCTCAGAGTGATGACTACTTTGGGGTTTAATATTGTGGCAAAGCCAGTTCCATTTTGGCCTCATCATCAAGTCAAAGAGCACTTTCTCCACATGTTTACTTATCATCCAGCATGTACTCTGTCAAAATGCAAACATTTACATTTATAGCATTTGGCAGACGCGCTTATCCAGAGGGACTTACATTTATTATTTTCATACAATTGAGCCGTTGAAGATTAAAGGCCTTGCTCAAGGGCCCAACAGTGGCAGCTTGGTGATACTGGGGCTTGAATCCCCGACCTTTGGATCAGTAACCCTAACTACTGAGCCACCACTGCCCTTGTCCATTGCAGGACATTCATTTAGTTTTTTCTGCCTCAACGATGGCTTTCTTCTCACCACAATTCCATTAAACCCATGTTTGTGGAGATCATAGATATAATATTTACACACTCATTATTTAGTGCATTTACATTTAGATGTTGTAACTACTAAATGTGACCTGCTCCAGTATAACACGCATCAAGTTGGAAATTTGACATATTGAGATATTGATATATTTGGAAAGAGAATTTAATATGTTTTAAAATGAGGTAGGATACATGATTATAGCACAAAAATCAGCAATCAGTGCAATCTTCCAAGCATCTTCCGAGCAACAGATGAGTTCTATTTACACAGAGTCATGTCAGTCTGTTTTCAGGCTTCTCATTGGTTTACTGATGTATGCTTTGGGGAATCCTTTTGGAATTCTGTAAGTAGGGAGAGTATTCTGGTACCAAACACGGATAATAAGAAAATACCCAAAGGCATTCGGAAAATCTGCCATTTTCAACTTTCTTTGGCTCTTCAAAACACTACCTTGCGACTTAATCCGTATTATGCTGAAGCGGCTCACAAATGTCCAAAAGTTAAATAAACGAAGTTGAAAGTTCAGCAGGAGGGTCCGTATGCCTCAAAACCAAACTCTGAGACTTTCTTTATTGATCTACTACCACTTATTGATTTCACGCCGGATTGCCTTTGAGGAAACATGAACAGCATTAACCTATACTTAATCCTACCAATCATTAAACCACATTAATGTACCTTAGATGTTGTAGTGCAGCCAAACCTCCCACAGTGATAAGAGGGCAGTGGGACAAGTTTAACTCCTGAAGGGACTCGCTGAAAACATGCAAGCGAGCAAGGAACCAGTCGTCCACCTCTGGACAGCCCTGGACGGAGAGGGAACGCAATTCGCGCTGACTTGCTGTGGAGAGAAATTGATTGTGAGACTCAGTTATTGTTCGAAGGTCCACGAAAATGCACTTAAGCCCACCCAACTTTACTTGAAGGCCACCATTACAGGGGAAATAAAAATCAAAAATGTAAAAACAGTCTCTATGATGATATAAACGAACAAAAATTGATTATGAGGTAAACATACTTATCTGAATTATATATCTGAAAATACTTAATACTTATCTGACAATGAAGTAATTGAGTATTTTACTTTAACAGTATGTCCTTAATTGTTTTATTCCCCTCATGCTACATATTTTTTATTAGAGAATGACAGTTACACATTTTCATTCATGCATTGTGCTGGTAAGAGAATAAATGTTGTTTCAGCATGTGTATTTTTGATATACTGACAATATGACAATAAACGCAATCAATCATTTGTAGTCATGCAGCATATACTGTTGTGAATGTCCATGAAACAAGTCAGTTCCTGTTATTATGGCAAATAAATGCAACTTTTTAATTGCGAAAAGTATTTTCTCTTGCCTTAATACTTGACCTCTGACAGACACAAAGCAAGAACACATTAACCTCCATTCTCACCCACTCCATTCTATTAGGGCTGCAGGGATGCAGAAGCCTATCTCAGCTGAAAATGGGTGAAGGTGGGGTACACCCTGAACAGATCACCAGACCATTGCAAGGCCAACACATACACACCCACACACACACACACACACACACCTCAGGGCAATCTGGGTCAGCTTATTAGCCCTAATGGCTTTGGACGTGGGAGGAACCCGGAGCACCCGGAGGAAATCCATACAAGCACGGACAGAAATGCATACTGCACTCAGAAACGCCCAAGATCGGGACTCGAACCGAGGACCTTCTTGCTGTGAGACAGATGTGTTAACCACTACACCACCGTGCCACCCATTAACCCCCTTCTATAAATAATACATAAGTTAATCCTTAACAGAAAGTATTCCCACGGCAACAGTTAAATATTTGTTTTTATTGTTTATTTGTTAAATACATTTCCGATTTGTTTATGATTAGTTTTAATCTTGAGTGAGTGGATTAGCATCTGCCCTGTAAGGTCTGTTAAAACACTTCCTATTTATAACACTCTGATAACCAACAGAGATACCAACAACATGCAGGCTACAACCATACCAACCTCCTGCTGCACGAAATATTATAGCATAATAATATAATACATATAGTGATGGGACATTTGTAAACAAAAAAAAAGAAAGAAAAAAAAAGAAAAGAAAGGGGGGAAAAAGAAATAACACTAATTTTAGTGGAACAAGTACTGCAGGTCAGGGTCTCAGAGCGTGCAGAAACTTGTAGCAAATTTAGATTGCTGACACAGGAAGCCTTAAAATTCACTAGACACAGGAAGGAGGGGGGCTCTTTCAAATGTTTAGAAAAAATATTGCACACGTAGCATGCACCAAAATATAACATGCAAATATACATTCAGTGTAGCATTTTAAATGACTGAAAAAGAATAATACACTAAATGAGAGCGGATTCCTCCTCCCCTCAGCAGAGATAATGTTACAACTGGGCCCTAGTGGTTTTAATCACCCATGTATCATGCATGTATTATAATTATAATAAGTTCTATAGTACATAGATGTGGCCAAATTAACAAAAAAACTCTTTCATTTAAAGGATTTACAAGATGGCTAGGGTTTGACCTTTCAAAGTCACACAAGGTCAAAGGAAATGGTCTCAAATTAAAGTCCTTCTATGATTTCTAATTAGTGTTCCATAGTGACAGCATGTCTACTGGCACTGCTTTTAAAGTTATCATCACCCAAAATCCTTCGACCGTGATTTTCACCTTTGAAGTCCGTATATGGGTTCTGCTTATCGTTCCACAGCAGCAGCGTGTATATCGCCACTCGTTTGAAAGTTAAAGGCTCTGTCTCTAACCAAACGTTTCATGACCTTGCTCAGACCTTCCCCTTTGACCCAGACATTCTAAAATCAAATCATCCCTGGGACTCTCATGCCCGGGTTTTTTCAGGAATTTTTGATTATTATTTTTTTTCTTTTACAGATAAACTGAAAAATCCTGGCGATTAAAAAAATTAGCAAAATGAATAAACTAAAAAGTTAAAGACAGAAGCAATTTGATTTCCTGCTCTTCAATAATGGTTGGGCACAGAACATAAACACTGGGCAAGGTGAAGTCAAACAGATCAGCGAAGGCAAGGGAGGATCGTATAACGTGAGACGAGCAAAGGTTATACACAGGAGAGCGGTGTGTCAGAGACGAGAAGGCAGGCGGAGATCGTACATGAATAGGCAAACACAGTAATCTAGCATCTTAGTATGTGCTGGCGAAAACACACGAACAGTATTTCACAGCTTGACCTTTAACCTGGGAGTCTATTTATGGTATGGTGTGGTCATGTGATGCTGATGTTAGAAGTCGGGTGACGGTGAGCCCTGCAGAGCATGCTGGGTAGTGTGGTTAGAGTTCGTCAATACTGTATTACACATAATATATAATTAAGCATCAAATTTATTTCATTCATCCATCAAAAAAATTAGGCTAACTGTCCCGAGGTGTGAGTGTGAGTGCGAGTGGGAATGTCTGTGTGTGTTCGCCCTGCGATAGACCGGCGAGCTGTTCACGGTGGACCCCAGAGATGGCCCGCGACCCTAACGGGATTAAGTGCTATGGCAAGTACGTGAATGACTGAGAGTTTGTACAGTATTGTGCAGTATGTGAGCATGATGAGAGAGGATTACTGAGGTTGTGCAGTCCAGTGTGGTTTATCAGAGTCCTGCTCAAATCAATCTCCTCGATCGTGGAGTTTGGGGTGTTAAAGTCAAAACTGAAATTCCCCGTCGAATCGGCGCGGACCCACTCAGAGTGCCCAGCAAACCTGTAAACAAAAATCAAGCAGACAGTCAGGAACTTACTGTTAACAACACTTAGTGCTGCATATACAGCATTATACATAGAAATTCCATCCCGTTTAAATTTTTTATACAGGGTGACCCAAGAAAAAACATAAATGTAATCAAAATTTATTTATTATTAATTAATTAATTAATCTTTGCACACGAGACATCATTCAATACAGTTTTTATTCAACATGTTTTAAAGGTCATCCTCCAAATGGTGGCCATGAGTATATATATATATGCATGAAAATGATTTATGAAAGTTGCCAGACCCTTTCAGGGCCAACACACACACGCTCACATCCACACTTTGGGCCAAATTGGAACAACCAATGGCCTAATATGCATGTCTTTGGATTCTGGAGGCTCGACGGGTAAATTCGTGTATATATA
>JBCNYG010000008.1:22779951-22792168 GCA_039654305.1 Porochilus rendahli | reverse complement strand
TGCAAACTCCACACAGAACCGCCCGAGCTGGGAATCGAACCCAGGACCTTCTTGCTGTGAGGCGGACGTGCTAACGTGATAATATATATATATATATATTTTTTTGTTTTTGTTTAGTCACCTCAACTTCTGCGCATAATTGTTAAATATGTAAGAACTTGACACCCAAATCCTTCATATTACTTTGTTGTAGTCTTTAAGCTCCAACACCATTTCTTCTTTTTCTTCCGCATCTCTAGGCTACAGGTGACAGCTGCCTTGGTCTCTAAGTATCCCTCCATGCTCTCTGCCCATGATTTGGCCTCTCTGCTGTCTCTGCTGTGTCAACTGCTGGGCGAGCAGCAGCGTCGTGGCGAGAGGGGCCCATACGTGCTGCGTTGCCTGAAGCGGGTGGCTTTGTGCCAGGCCAAAATCTTAGAGAAGAGGCAGGATCTGCCTGCAGAAGTAGGCCGGATTTGGGCCAGAGTGTGGGCGCTGGCAGTGCGAGGCGTCAGTTCCGCCCACACCGAGGCTCTGTGCCTAGAACTGTTACAAACCCTGGTGCAGTGCCACCTTGTGCCTGTTGACAGAGAATTCTGGAAGCTGTTCTCTGGTGCCGTGTGTAAACCATCTGTGTGAGTCTTTCTGAATACTTGTCGATAAGTTTAGAAATGTTTTTTATGGATAAGAGTAAATATAGCTGCAAGCGGCAATCCCGGGGTCCAGGCATCAATATGCTAATTGTCTGATCTTGAAATGACACAGAGGTCAATGGAAGGGCTTTAAAATGCCAAGTTTCATGTTGATGTGTCCAGCGATTCGGAAGCACATGAGAATTAAATATCCCAAAAAAAACATTTCAATTTGATCTGATGTTCTCTAACACAGAGACTTTTCCTTCACAGTGTTAGTGGATACCCCAAAGGTACGTTACCTGCAGTTATGCATCAGTTATAGATAATGTGGAGATAATTTTGAAATATATTTTTCACATACTGAAAATATTGGGTTAAACAAGGGTGTGTTCAAGAACTTGTGGAATCAGTGATTTTGAACACATTGCTTTTGAATGTGAAATATCCTGTCAACACGGTTTTTTCATTGTGAGCAAGAAATCTTTGAATAATTGATGCAATGGTAAATGATATTGACTCAACGGCTTCGGTGGGTGCGATAGAAAAGCGACTGATGTGAATAGAATTTTCCCCCCTTTTTTATTTATTTTATGTTATTTTTTGTGAAGCGTGTCAAGATGTTTCGCGGCTCCACATGCAAAACAAATTCATCTCCCGTCGTAAATCAGTCCGTTTTTTTTTGCTTTTTGTTCTCAAACTATATTATATTTGTGTGTTATTACAGCGGAAAAAAATGCGAATGATAACAAAATACACAAAATATGGCAGATGCCAGCAAGTGTCAAACTTTCTTTGTGAAAGTCTCCAACTTGTCGCTTTTCCTTGCGAACCAAAAATGAATAATTTAACAGCAAAACAACAACTTTGCTACCTTCTCATGTTGTGCGGACTGTTTGTCTGTAACAGTTTGTTTGTGTCTGTGTAGTATTTGAGACTACTCTGCGTCAGAGACTCGTTTTGCAACACTCGCGGGAATTTTGACATTTTTTGCCATGAGTACATGAACAAGGCGACCAAAATGTGATGCCGTTTGTTTGGCGTGAGACAAATTTGAGAGCATTTTGACAATGAAAAGCCACAGCCGCGATTTGCTATTTGCATCAGGCGCTTTCCTATCACACCTCTAGTGTGATCACCCCTTTAATAAATGGGTGATGTTGCAAATTCATTGGCTGGTGACAGGCATGTCATGTTGATGTAGCACCTTTACCTTCATTTTTTGGACAGAGCTTAGTAAAGTGTTTAACATGCCAAGTTTTATTTTGATCAAGCCACTAGTAAATACTAAATAGAAAAAGGTGCATGATGTCTCCATTACAGTTTCGTTTGACACATTACTTTGTTCTTTAAAGTGGCAATTTTACTCTTTGCGGTGTAGTTCAGGCTCAGCCCAAAGGCCCTACAAGTGCAATTTTGCATCAGGTGAAGTTACTGTTCATGAAAAGCATATTATTTAAATTTATATATATATATATATTTATATAAAAAAGGCTTAAAATGGGTGTGTTTGAACATTTGTGGAATCTTTCTTTTTAGATGGATTGTTCTTAAATTTGGAATATACCGTCTATGTGACCTTGTCATTGTGTGCAAGAAATATCAGAATAATTCATGTAATGGTGAATGATATTTCATTTATTCAGAAAAGCACCTCCAAAAACATTGTAGCCCATTGTAGTGATGAATGGACTACACTCTTTTCTGCCATGCACAGGAATCTTGTGCAGCTATTACCTAAATAAATCATTGATAGTAGCCAGTAGATAGCAGACAGAAGATAGTAGACAGAAGATTGTAGCCAGTAGCCATATGACAAATAACCTGTTAATAGGTTTGCAGATGTTAAATTACCAGGAAAGAAATTAAACATTAGGGTCCTACTGTAACAAAAGTACATTTTCTTTGTGTATTTGCTTATCTGCAGTGTTTCAGCCCTCAGCCTTGTCCAGGCCTTCTCTAAGTGTCCAGTTCCAAAGAGTGTGTACAGCAATGAGTGCTTGTCATCTGTGCTGTTGGAGGCTGGCTCTCCGCCTTCACTGAAAGAAGCCATCATTGACTGGCTGCTGATGAATGAGCAGAGTGACGAGATGGAGGAGAGCATCAGGCTTCACCCAATCATCTGCAGGTACTCACATTTTAAATTGTACTTTAACCATCTGTGTATATATAAGCAATGAATGTAGCGTATTTGCCAATATTTGTTTGTCAGTTTGTCTGACCACACCCAAGCAAGGACTTTAACCAAACTTGGTGGGGACACTACCCTATCAGAGATTATGATTATGTTTTTTTCTTTGGTAAATAAAAAGTAGCAAAGTCAGGTGATCATCACGTGTTTCTGCCTGCAACACGGAACTGAATTACATACAGTATGAAGCATGGCGTGGTATCCTTTCTCTTATATGTATGAGCACGAGCTTGTTTTTAATGCATGTAACCGGAAGTGTATATGAATTGTCGAAGTGCATCGTTTTATTTTATTCAGAAGTTCAGCAGTTTATATCTGATTTGTTAGTTTCATAGCTGTATACTGTTATTATTGCCATTAACTTGCCGTACATGAACTGAGAAATTCGTATCCTATTCTTGAGAGTTTGCACTCACATGAGAGTGAAACAGCAGCCTTTTTAAACTGGCTAATACTAATAAACAACCAACAACCATTTTTTAACACATTGAATATTCAAAACTAAGTAAAAACCACCTGATAATGGAAATAGGCATATTTTTATGTCGAACAGGAGAGTTCGAAAGGCTTGTCTTTCATGCAACCACATGCATATTAATATGACTCTAGAACTACTATGTAGCTGTACTGTCATAACGTACTCTTCAGTGCCTTCTGACCAATCAAGATGAGGAATTTAACAAATGTTGATTATTAGCTCTGTGTGCTGAACATGTTGTTTTGACATTGTGATCTGGTTTTCAGGAAACATATCCAATCTGGCGCAAAGCTTTATCAGTTATTAGTATTGTAGAGCTCTTTTTGTATATTTGCAGGAGTTTTCCTCTAAATCTTATCCCAAGAATTCTGGTGGCTTTGACGCTGAAAGACACCACGGCAGGAATGAGATTTCTGATGAGTTCTGTTCAGCCGGAATGGTGAGTCTATTCATTTAATAATGGTTTTTAATAAAGAGGTTTTTTTGCATGTGAAATGATGTAATATTTTAATATGACACTGTCGAGCCGGGTAGATTTTATTGATCAATTCACATTTTTGGTAAAGGCCGATGTGCAAAACGAAACTCATGATCCACTTTACATTTTTAAAATATTTCTATGTGCACTGCTGTGTAGACTTCATCTGTAGATTCTGTAGACTATCATGCTCGCTCCATGATAGGACACCAATTCTTTCAAATTTTGGGGGAAAACATCAGTGTAGTAGTTAAGAAACACAACTCACCAAGACCCTATGGGGAGCTCCAGCTTTAACCATTGCTTAAATCAATATTAATGCTACAGAGTTCTTTCTATATTCGCCCTGCCCAGCATATCTCCCCCGGACCAATGTGCGGAAGCTCGATCCCTGTTGGATGAAATCGAGACCCTGTACCTGCAGGTCAGTTTTGATGATGTGGCCTTACGGAGCGCCGTTGATGAGGACAGAAGTGGAACATGTCGAGAAAAGCCTCAGCTCACTGTCATCGACTCTCTTAGGATACGAGTGGAACAGAATCTTCAGGCCATAGCCGACCATCTCCTCAACTCCCCTGACGTGAGTCATGTGGTATCTTTTACTTATATTTATCAGACGGCACTAATGCTAGCATGTCACGCTAATCTTCTGCTGTGGTTGGCACATTTGGGGCGGAAATTTCTGCACATTGTAAACTGTATTGCACTGTTTTCTGTCAAAAACTGGAATCTAAAGCTACAGTCGGAATGATCTTAACAAAAGTAGGTAGTTGAATTTTTAAAAGTTTGATTTGAGTTTCTGCTGCAGCATGTAATGGTAGAATGAGAATTTGGCATCAGCAGTTACAATCTTTATACTTTTATATCCTTCCTAATAGCAGCTGTTAAGGCAGGTGGTGGCAGTATGATGGTGTGGGGAATAACATAACTTGTTATTACTTGGTCCATTGTGTATAGCAGAAAACAAAGGGAGCGAATTGAGGATTTCCTGCTTCACAGTTTTGCTTATAAACATTTATAAATGTGTTTTAATTATCTCTGCTTTAATTTTGTTGGTGTAGTGTAGTTTCTGTTCATTGTTCCCTTTTATGAGCAAAGGCACTTTTAATACAGGAGTAGTTATGTATAAGAATGTCTTTTGTCTATTTTTTTTTAAGACTCCAAATACCTCTCCTGCGTGTATGGTGTACTGCTTGACGTTGCTTACTGGTACCCTGGGTGCCTTTGTCTGCATCGGACATCTTACTGAAGAAAACGCGTGTCATTCCGCTCTCTTTCAGAAGTCAAAGGTAATATTGTGCACGTTTTGTTGAGTGTCTACTTAAGGCATAAGGATGTATTCCAAAATTCCTCACTAAAAGACTTCTCCATTGCCTCTGCAGACTATAGCACAGGACTTCAGTGAATACATTTCTTCTGTAAAGGCCAAGTTAAGTGATGACGATACTCTGTCCGTGCTGAAATCTGTGATGCTGTTGTATTCAGGAAGCATCAGCACAAAGAATAAAGTGAGTTTTATTGTTTCACTCAGTATAAACACAAATAAATGTCTTTTAAATATAATGGAGTCTGCTGTAACCTTTGTGTCTTGCAGGACGGCGTTTCTACGATCTCTCGCAGGCTGGTCATGAAGGCTCTCCCAGCGAGACTGCTTAGTGAGCTGTCTGAAATCTGTAAGCATATGGTAAGTGTACTGCACACATTTTATTGGTCTCTGTAGCTATGGAACTTTTACAAATTATTTATTAGTCAGTAGATATAAACGGACGTCTGATGGAGAGCAACATTTTCAGTCTTTTTGTCTTCCTGTCCGTTTCTCATTTGGCGAATGAGTTCCTTGTCAGGACTCCACCAGGTTGTAGTTTGCAATGGACATGCGTTTTGTTCAGAACTCTTGCGTCCCTTGTCCTGTGCTTGTCATTTGGCATCCGTTGATGTCCGGTGGACCGGACTCACAGCCAGACTACCCCCAGAGGGTGAACCGGAGGTGTGCCGGGCGAAGTGCATGTTCAGCAGATAATTACTGACAAGGAATACATGGAAACTGATGAATAACGGATGTGTAACGGGGGTCCACAAGACAAAACTGACTACTGAACATGTAATGATTCTTCACTTCCTCGAAGCCTAAAGCAGCAACAGAGATGATTTTCACCACCAGATGATTTTCTTTTGCATAGTTTCTCTCTGTCAAACATCCATTTATGCGTTTTAAAAATTATGCATGGATTTCGATTCTTTTTTTGAGTTTCAAATCCTTTTTTTTTTGGAGAAGATCTTGATCAAATTTGAATCCAGAAATTTTTAACGAGTACAGTTTTTTTTTTTTTTTGTGAGTGTGGTATTCCAACCGTTTCAGCAGGGAGTGCTGTGTGCTTTCTGTGATGTTTTACGGCTAGGCAGAGGTTTGTGCTCTCTGGGTGCACCTGGTCTTCTTCTCTATAATGTTTGCAAGATGAAAAGTAAATCAGATTTTGCTTGACTGGAGTTTTGTTTCACATTAAATATTCAGGGGCTCGATTCCCCTATTCATTCATTCATTGCTTCGTTTTCTAAGCCGCTGAATCCTAACCAGACTTGCGGGGATGCGGGCACCTATCTCAGCCGACTCTGGGTGAAGGCGGGCTACACACTGAACAGCTCACCAGGCCATTGCAGGGCCTCCCCTATTCATGTGTAAATGTGTCATGTTTTTTTTTTTTTTTTTTGTTTTTCAAGTTATGCATATTTTAGCTATGTGCATTTCCCCTTACATGCTCTGAAAATGTACACTGAACGTAAGCTCAAAATGAAGGCAGTGGAGGTGTGATTTATTTACGTAGAAGTAGACGGAGTCACACTCTTGTGTATTTTGGCTATTGGAAAGATTCTGTGCATGTACGATGTGATGTTTATTCCGATGATCTGATTTCTTTACTTCACAGCTTGGTAACTCTGCCAAAAGAGACAGCGCAGGCGTTGATAATGATCCAGATGACATGGACATCAGCAGAACTCAAACGGAAGAGAACCCATCGGAGGAAGTCGATCTGTTTGATGATGATGACAGCGAACAGCACAACAGCAGTGGAACACAGATACGCAAGGCTGACCTGATGGATTCCCAGCATGGCTTAGGTGAGGGAAAAAAAAAAAGAAAGAAAGACAACCGTAACATTTTCTCTTTTGGCAAAGAGAAGAGCTTTGATATTCTTTCTGAGTTTTTGTGTATTCTGTTGTTTTTTTCTCTTCTTTCAGATTGTCTTTTGTTTTATACTGAATTAATTTAAAGATTGGAAACAACTGATGGTGGTAAACAGATTAAAATAACAGAAGTCAGTATTAATAAGTAATTAAAACACTTTAATTCATGGTGCATTAGAACAGTATCAGCTTTGCTGTGGTAATAATACCACGTTTAGGTCCGTACATACCATGAGATGTGAGAATTGATAAATACGCAGAAAGAGTATAATGTAAAAGTAATAAAAACATATTTCTTCTTAATTGTATGGTTACTGTTTGTTTGTGTATTGCTTATTTAGGAGCGAAGAGCCCTCTTTCACAGGAGCACCTGACCAAACAAGACATGGCCTTTCTGAACATTTTAGAGTTTCTTTCACTGTGTGCATCATTTGAACCCAGCACCGGGCTCACCTTTAAACCCCTGGACCTTCGCCGCAAGCTGCTAAAACTGCTGGATCTGATGGATTGTGCCAAACCGCTGCACCTCCACATGGTAAATGATGTGGAAAGAGGTTGTTACGTAAGAGCGACGGTGATATTTCATGGCTTTGATATCGACTTTAAGGCAGTTAAAGCAATTTTGCTTTGGTCTTAGGCTTAAGATAACAGTGGAAACGGGTCGTTTGTACGCATCATTTACACTAAGTGCAGTTTGCTTGGCAGATACTTTAATCACAGTGAAGCAGAGTACAGTCAGTGGCACAGGGTGATCTGCGTGTGTGCAAAGGTTTGCATCTCTGTCGGTTTTAAACAGGAACAAGAAAATTACACCTGTCTTTTTATAGTTGGTCTAAAAAAAAAACACAAGGAAAGAAGAATGAAATGTGATCCAGTCATTTAGCAACAAAACACATGGAATCGAAACCCTGATCGGGGTCCCAGACTATCCTTTTACATCAGTAGCACTAGTACTCCTTTACTGAAAAGTTCAGGAGCACCTGCACCAAGTTAAAAGGTAGCCTTTAAGTCACTCACAAAATGTCACATTTTCTATGAAAACACAAACTTGCATCCAAATATGAAATATAGTCGTTATAGTTCTTGCATAGTTTGGAGTTTATTGGGTTATTGTCTTGCAGTAGGAGAAAATCCGCTCCAATCAAGCACTGTCCAGAAGGATTGGCATGGTGTTGCAAAATGGAGTGATAGCCTTCCTTATTTAAGGTCCCCCTTTACCCTGTCTAAATCTCACACTTTCTCACCACCAAAGCACCCCCAGACCACCGCATTTCCCCCACCATGTTTTACAGGTGGAATCAGGCAGTCCTCCAGCATCTTTGCGTTTAAATATATTTGTAAACTTATTCCTTAAAAACGTTGTTCTTTGTGACTTAAACATCTTAAACATAGATGCATCCATCTGTAGCACTCCACCCCCAAATCTTCCGCTGGCCAATGTGTGTGTTCTGTTGCTCATCTTATTGTTTTTTGTTTTCGAGCACTCTGAATTATGGCTTTTTCTTTGCAATTTCAGAAGTCACCTCTTCACTGTTGAAATTTCGACTGGGGTTTTGTGGGTACTTTTTATTAAAGCTGACAAACGAGGACCAGTCAAGCATCTGTTTCGCAAATTACAGACTGTGATGTACTTTTGTACTCTTGCTCATTTGTGCACCGGGGTCTCCGATTTCTCTTTCTATCCTGGTTAGAGCCAGTTTGCGCAGTTCTGTGAAGGAAGTAGTACACACCATGGTATGAGATCCTCAGTTTCTTGTACAGAATAGCTTTCATTTCTCAGAACAAATACAGTCTGATGAATTTCAGTCCAAAAAGTTATTTTTCTGGCCACTTGGAGTCTGTAATCAAATCAAAATATTTAAATAACTGAAAGAAGGCAAATTGTTTTGCTTCTTTCAGTATGACAGTATCATCACATTTAAAAAGTTGTGTATCCTAACCGCTCTCTCCGGCTGTTCTTGTGCAGTATCTGGTTCTGCTGAAGGTGCTTCCAGCAGAGAGGATGTCTCTGACAGTGGAAGAGTTTGATTTGCTGCTCAGACCTCTTGCGTAAGAAACGATTTTCTGATATTAGATGTAAAATATTGTAATAATCATAAACTTTTTATAGTATTACATGATTGTATAGTTAGATAATTGTTCTTTTTCTGGCATGGCAGCGATGCTGTGTTGAATGAGTATAGATAGTCTCCTGGATGAATACATCATGTAATTAGGGTCATGAATTATTCATTAACATATTTATTTGTATTTTTTAACAGGGACATTTGTTCGCAGTACCGCCAGGATCAAGAGATGTGTAGCACCATCCTGTTAGCGCTGCTGCCGTGTGTGCGCTGCCTGAGCAGTTTGCAGTGTCCACCCGAGATGAGTGAGGAGATGGATCATGTTCGGGGTGCGCTACTACAAGTGATTTCAGGCTTCTGGTGAGTGACTAGACACATTACATGTGTAACAATAATAATAATAATAGTAGTAGTAGTTACCTTGCAATGGTCTTGGACTGTTCAGGGCCCGATTTTTGCCCGGAGGCAGCTGAGGTGGGCTGACGGATAAATTAAGTGGTTCAGAAAATGAGATAATAATAATGATAATAACAACAACAAAAATAATCATTCATAACAGAATATTATACTAATAATATTCTTTGTCATGGATACAGGCTGGGAGACGAGTGGATGCACATGCAGATTAAAGGGTTTTATTATAAGTTCAAACAGATCTAGCCAAAACACGGATTCCAAAATCAGAATCGAGGTACAGGCACACATTCTGGAAAGCAAATCCCAATTTCCCAAATTTTAGTAATTATTAATTATAACATATATAAACATATTAAGTAAGTATTCACATTCTATTAAATTCTCAAGATGGAATTGCTTTCCCTTTAGATTTTCGCAAACATTCAAGTCTCTTGGTTCGACTCGCTGAAACTCTCTTGCATCTGGAAATGTCTAAAATTTGTCCACTCGTACTCGACAGCCTCCCAAAGTTCAGTGGTGATACTAAACTTTCGTCCAAATAGTTTATGTTGGATTTTCGCCCAGATGTTCTCTGTTGGGTTCAAATCTGGACTCTGTCCCGGCCAGAACAGGAGCTTGATGCCGTTCTTGTCCAGCCAAGCTTTAGTGGCCTTGGCGGTGTGGGCCGGGGCGTTTATTATAAAACTAATTATTTGATATAAATTAGCTGGTGTTCAGACAAACCATCACCTTTAACTGGTAGTGATGTATTCTTGGCTGTTACATACTTACATACCACTATACCTACAAATATGTAATTTCAGTGTTGGCTCAATTAATAGCCCAGGAGTGTATACATTGGAACATTGTGGCTTAATTAGACTGCTGTCATGATGAAATATATATAAAATGAGCTTTAAAAATCCGGATTTAGTTTTTTATTTTTTTGTTTTATTTTTGTTTTATTTTTGTTTTTAGTTTTTTTGGCATAATTGTTAATTATTACATAAATTACAGTGGCATTTAATTTATAGAGTATTGTACTCATAAAACTAATTCACCTGTACAATAATTAAGATAAGTAGTATTAAGGAAAGTGGACTGAGACAAATGTGTGAATAAAGAACTGTACTAGGAAGATTTACTGAAATAAGTTTTCTCCCCTCAGCTTCTTGGGTAAAAGTGGTAAATGCACCTCGGTTGTAAGGGCAGCACTAGGACGCTGTTTACTTGCCTTACTGGAGGTAAGAATATGATAATTTTTGCGATATGATATTGTAATATTTGGTGGCATTTTGAAAAGTCTGAACTGAATATGTTTAAGTTAAACTGCAACAGCAGAATGAGACAAAATGTTAAATCATTCCTTATTCTTTTAGTGTCTACTGAAAATTAGAATGTCTATTTTTGTCAGAGTATACAGAAGTAATTCAGTGTTAAAATGCAGGACAAAAATTCAGGTGTTTTAACTAAGGACAAAATTCCGGTGTATAAATTCAGGAGAAGATTCAGGTGTTTGAATTAACGACTAAATTTATGTGTTTGAATTCAGGTGTTTATGTGCCGCTAGCAATCTGTGTGGGTAGTTCATCGCTCTTCCTGAATGCCTGGATGTGAAAGCATGAAATATTTAAAGTCTTCCCAGCTTTACGTTCAAGAACATTTTCCCGTAATTGTTTCACAATTTGTAGGCAGTTTTTTGCAGATTACTGAATCTCTGTCCAGATGCTCTTTTTATACCCAATCATGTTACTAGTTAGTTGCCAGGTAACCAAATTAGTTGAAAATGTTCATCTAGCTGGTTCTTTTTAGTACTACCTACTTTTTCAGGCTTTTCTTGCCCCTCCCATCTTTTTTGAGATACGTTGCAGCCAGTAAATTTAAGACAAGCTAATATTTTTTTTTATGAAATAGAAAAATATCTTACTTTGAACATTTGCTCGGTTTCCTGTGTGTTCTGTTTTGAGTAATGTGTGGGCTTGTGAAATTTGCAAATCATTGCATTCTGTTTTTAATTTACATTTTTACACAGAATCGCAGAGTTTACTGAATTTGTTTTGTGTTTTCTTAGGTTGATCCATGCTGTAAGTGGGTGGTCTTATCTCTGAAGGAGGAGAAGCTTCCAGCATGTGTGTTTTTGCCCTCGCATCTTGCAGACCCCCACCACCATGTTCGTATGCAGGCAGCCATGAATGTCGAAAGGTGTCTTAAAAAATACTACTTATTGCAGATGTTAAACCTGTTATTAGTATGACGGTCATGTATAACACGGTCAATGATCGGGAAAGTACCTAGAAGCAAACAAAAACTGGGTAAACTCACCATACATCTCTAATGTCTACAGACTGTTCTTGGAGAAAGGAGATTGGGGTGAAGAGGAGGAGAAGAAGAAGAAGAAGATGCTTCCACTTAAACACCAGCAAACAGCCTTTGAGAACATCTACCTGAAGGCCCAGGAGGGTACACAGATCCAGGTAAAGCCCACAGATCATCTATAGCATCTCACGCTGTTCTTTATAGTTTGTTTCTTGTGGGTGTACACAATACAGGGTTGCAGTGGGAAAGTATAATGGCCAAAATATATAGCCTACATAATAATATGTGACTGAGTCTGGCAAAATGAGTCACAGTGACCAAAAATTCAAAATTGAGTTAGCCATACCATTAAAAAAAAGAGACTCTAAGCTTTAAAATAAAACAAATTGGTGGTAATATCTTGAAAATTGACCAAGTTATAGCAAAATGAAGTTTGTGATGAGACGCCTATAAATTCCACAGAAAATGGAGAAAAACGCCTGTAAAGTTTACGCTCAA
>JBCNYG010000008.1:22733830-22748887 GCA_039654305.1 Porochilus rendahli | reverse complement strand
AGATAGATAGATAGATAGATAGATAGATAGATAGATAGATAGATAGATAGATAGATAGATAGATAGATAGACTCCTGTATATGTATAATATTCAATTGTGCCTTGTTTACTAAACCAATGTTGGTGTACCTGCTGTGCCTCGCTGGTCCTAAAAGCATCCCTGAGCAGCTCCACGGCTGCAGAAGGGTCCACAAACCTGCGATTAGAGCCTACCATCAGGGCAAAGAGGCATCGCAACTCCTGCATGAATGCTATGTTTCTCTTCTCCTACATATAAAGATGAAGATATATGGGCGTTACATATACAGTCAGAGTATTCCTTACTAAGACAACAAACAAGGGGCTCCGCCAAATATATAATCCAGATAAACTGCACTCTTATTGTAAGGTACTCCCCAAAGCTCTTTTGCATCCCAGAAGGGATCTAAAGATCTGTGCGTGTTAAAATGTTTGTCAGAATAAGAGCCAGATCTTCGCAGGCGGCTGATTACTCACAGAGCGGCTCTTGCATTTCTCCAGCACGTGCTCAGACAGGCAGTAATTGAGCACCAGTCTGCGAAACACCGGCAGATGGAACAGAGACTAAAAACAACAAGAGCGAGAAAATTTCGCGTGACTCATACATATCATCATTTGCTTTCATTTCATTTTCATTTACCACAAGGCATATTCATCAATAGAGCGTAATGGCTGGGGTGGATTTTGGGATGCAAAACACTCCGAAGTGGGTAATTACTGGGGTCAGAGTTGGGGTTACCATCAATGCTTTTTGTCACACAACAAAATGACTGGGGGCGTTTGAGCTGACAAGTGCTGGAGCGGAGCTCATTAATAGTCGGATAGCGCACACATCTGCACCAATTAACCTGTGCCAAGTTGGAAATGTGCCACTCTGTTTCTAGCAAATCTGAAAAAAATTTTATTTTAAATTACAAGAATAAAATACAGTTATAAAGATGTTTAACAAACAGCTAGTATTTTCTAGAAATAAATTCCAATAAAGATAATTTATAAAGCTAATAGGTAATAATAATAATAATAATAATAATAATAATAATAATAATAATAATAATAATAATAATAATAATAATAATAAAGCCATGCTACAACCATAGTGGCCAGCAGAGGGCAGCAGCAGACCACAGTGGAAGTTTTTCACCTGGAAGCTGGATCTCTTGCAGATGCTCATCAGGGTGTATAAGGCCGGTCCTTGGCGTGGTTCTCTGTTGTACCTTTGTAGAGGGGTGCTGGGTAAGGTGTGTGTGGATTTTGTGGCAGAAAGAGAGTGAGAGAGAGAGAGAGAGTGAGAGAGAGAGAGAGAAAGAGAGATGATTTGATAATAAATTATTATCTTTATAACTGAAAAGAAAATGACCCTCCCCGAAGAGTTTGATGTTTTGGAAGGTGGTTCCTCTTTGTACGATTTTATTTCTCCAAGTTTATTATGCTTTGTTTGATGATTTTAATTTGAGTCTCTTTTTCCTGGACACTGTTTTATAAGAGTACCCGCTCCACCCAGTGGTGTGGGGGGTAGAAGACACACCGGTCCCTGATTTGGGTTTTGTTTGGTGCTGCATCATTTAAAGTGCACAAATCACATCCACACTCGTCCCGTAACCTCTTTATTCACTCCTATAAACCCTGATTTTTTTTTTTAAACAATATTTTATTAGTTTTCAAACAAGCAAATACTAAATACAAAAGGAAGACTAAACACAAAACACACATGACAGCAGTGGTTGGTAGAGGCAACACATGTGAATGGGACAAGGTAAGACATTATGCAAGTAAGGTATATCAAAAATGAAATGTGAAGGTTGAAGGGAAGTAAATAAATAAACAAACAAATAAAACAAGATAAATAGTTATCTAATCATAAGGCATGGGGGGGCAGAAGACAGTATTGCAACGTCCTTTATGCACTAATTTAGCTGTGGAGTCTGG
The DNA here is from genome assembly GCA_039654305.1 of Porochilus rendahli. Classification (NCBI taxonomy): domain Eukaryota; kingdom Metazoa; phylum Chordata; class Actinopteri; order Siluriformes; family Plotosidae; genus Porochilus; species Porochilus rendahli. Next base: position 22,746,943 of record JBCNYG010000008.1, on the reverse strand, counting down.
TAGATAGTTTAAGAAAGTTGTCCACACATTGTCAAAAACCCCTTCATTACCCCTCAGAACTGAGCTTAGGCGCTCCATTGGTAGGACTTTAAAGATTTCTCCGAGCCACTGGTTAATAGTTGGAGGTTTAGGCTTAATCCACTGAAATAGAATGCACCTCCTTGCTACTAAGAGTAACTTATTTAGAAGTGTTAGCTGAGCATTAGACAATGAAAGGGTCTTCTCTGGGACGCTTAACAGGAACAAACCCGGATTCATCTGAATATTTTTATTAAAGATTCTATTTATTTCTTGTGAGGCGACTTACATTTGTCATTGTTTTATACAGCTGAGCAACTAAGGTTTAAGGGCCTTGCTCAAGGGCCCAACAGTGGCAGCTTGGTCGTACTGGGGCTTGAACTCCTCTGGAATTTGGGTCACTAATCCTGAGTCTAGTCTAGACGCACAAGCCAGTCCTGGGGATTGTGCTATTACTTATACTGGAGACTCCTGTCACAAATGTTACATTAAAGTCTTATTTTATAATGTATTTATAACAATAACGTGTTATTCTCTACTCTGCTGTGTGTGTCAGTGAATCCAGCCACTTGGACATCTACAGGAAGTGGCATCAGCACTTAGACCTGTTGACAGACAGTGATTTCTGTCTGGTCGAGCCAATCCTAGCTCTGCGTTCATCCATCCAGGAGACGATTCTCAAATGCGAAACCGATCCAGACAGGAAAAGCGTCCTGAGCTCCCGCTACTCCTCACACCTGATGGAGCTGTGCAGACTGTCACGCGCTGCAGGCAACACACAGGTTTGTCTGGCCGAGAACTTGCCCATCGTGCAGCGTTTGTTATTTCACAGCCTTGTATCATTTATGAACTGATCGCATCCGGGGTGCAGATCAGCGACCCAGATGTCAGTCATATACAATGAGAGGAGGAGGAATAATGGTTTTAATCTTTATAGATGAACTGGACTGAAATAAATGTTGCATTTTTATCATTTTATTCAGATTTTGCAGGAAAAAGAGCTATAGAAGAGATGGTTAGCATGCTAACTTGCTAGTCGTGCTCTTGGGTCTGGCATGCCGCTTACGATAGACTAATCCGATTGGAGGAAATTGCATTTGGTGAAAAAAACATAATAATAAAATAAAATAAAATGTATTATTTAAATTTTTTTCTGCAGTGATGTAATCATCATATCCAAGTAGTAGATTAGCCAATCAGAACACACGATTGCTCATATCCAGAGAGTATGGTTAGAATAAAAATGAAGAATTTTTTTCAAGAGAATGTATCTATGGCATCTGTCTGTGGTTTCAGTTCTTCTGGTGTTCATGCGTTTATTTATTTATTGACAATACTTTTGGAACGTGACGTCTAATTGAGGAGTTTATGAAAAAGCTCAGAAGACTCATTCAGAGGGTCTGCATTCTAGCTGGCAGAGCGGGCAGTGTTTCAGATGAAGCAGCAAAACATGGCGAACGTGAGCCCCGCTGCTTCCTGGGAGTGGCAGCTGGAGGAGGCGCAGGTGTTCTGGGTGAAGAAGGAGCAGGGGCTTGCCCTGGGATTACTCCAACAGATGATCGATAAACTGGAGGACCTGGTGAGTATCGAGTCGGGTTCAGTCCAGTTTCACCTAGAATGAAGTTTTATCTGAGTGTGTATACATACATCCTAGTATGCCCCCAACCTCCAAAAGTATTGGAACGGTTGAAGTGGTTCAGTTTGGCTTTAATATCAGTATTAAATATAAAAATTAAATTGAGATGAAAGGTCAGAGCTAGCTGTGTTCAACAACTTCAGACGTGGCACCTGTTTCAACTCACTCATCTCTAAGTGATCAAAAGTATTAGGACGTGTCTTTGAAGAGGTGTGCCCTGTTAGATCATCGATTTCATCGACACGAGCGTGTCACGTCTCAGATCTGAAGCTGTCGTAGGTCGAGCGCTCCTGCTGGCTGGCGGCAGCACAATTTGTAGCACCGTCGTGGATGGAAGACAGTTGACTTTCCGGCTACACATGATATCTGCACGTTTTTATTTCCTAAAAGAAAATGATTTTTAAAGCATCGAACTATGACAGACAGGGATCCCGGCTCAGAAGTGATACTGGGGCTGTGGTTCAGGTACCGTGCTCCGTCTGCCTGTCTGTTCATTACGTGTACCTACTCCTTCAAGTGCAGTGTTTTTTTGTTTTTTTTTCCAGACACATGCAATAGTTGCATGTAATTATTATCCATTTCTAATAAAAGTGCTCCTCCTAAATAAGCTGCTCCTCCTAAACCCGTTGTTGGGCTGTCAGGGAATTTCCAGTTCATGTCCAACTCATGACTGTCGTCCTGAGAGCGTTCAGAGCCATTGCGCACAGCACCGAACGTACCCAGCATCACAACTTAAAGAAAGAAAGAAAGAAAGAAAGAAAGAAAGAAAGAAAAATGGCTGATGTACTACCAACTTTAGCTGCTTGTGTATGTGTGTATACAGGTGGATGTGAACCCTGCTGTAGTACCAGTGTACACCGAGTGTTTGAGACTGTGTGGCAGCTGGTTGGCTGAGACGTGTTTAGAGAGTCCTGCCGTAATACTGGAAACCTACCTGGAGAGAGTGAGGGTCATTTCCCTGTTGTTGTTTTTTTTTTTTTTTTTTTTTCCTAGTGTCATATGTACAGTAAGTGTGTGATGTTGTCCTGAAGTCGAATTGTTTATTAGTTTATTAGTGGGCAGAGATTGCATGTTCTTCCTGTGCAGTTATTATTTATTATATATTTATTCATCACTCACTCATTTGCTGAACCGTTAAATCCCATTCGGGTCGCGTGAAGGCTGGAGCCTTTCTCAGCCAACTCCGGGCGAAGGCAGGGACACCCTGGACACTTCGGCAGCTCATTAGAGGACAAACACGCGTGTAATCACTTACACTCACACTCACAGCTAAGGGCAATCTGGAACAGCCAAAGCCACGCAAGCAGGGGGAGAACATGCAAACTCTACACAGAAACGCGAAATCGGGCCCGAACCCAGGACCTTCTTGCTGCGAGACGGACGTGCTAACCACTACACAGCCGTTATTATTGGCTGATTGCATTGTTTATTTTCCAGGCTGTCACCGTGGGTCACGGCGGATCTTCCGAGCCCCAGCTGCAGAGGCAGAAAACTCAGGCGTTCCTCTCACTCGCCCGTTTCTCTGACGCACAGTATCAAAGTATCAAGAACTACATGCGGTCATCAGTGTTTGAGAACAAACAAGCGCTGCTAGAGAAAGCCCGAGAGGAAGTGGAGCTAATGAAGGAGAGAAAGGTCACTAATAATAGGTCAGTTTTATGTAACGCAAATTCATTTGGAGTTGTCACGGATCTCAGAAACAAACAAAAAAGTGGATCACACAGCGGTGGGGCGTTTAGAAGATGGCCGCCGTGTTGGTGAGACCACCGTGCTGTAAGACCTCGGTACAGAGTGGCTCGCACATGGACGATTTCACTGCATGTCTTAAATTTAACAGTAATTTTACCAGCAAGGTTAAATTCCAGCTGCTTAAGGTATTTTAGTTAAAAAAAAAGCAAACAAACAAAAAGTTCTATGTAGCAAAAAATTTGGCAAAAAAGGTTTTTGAACCTTTTTATTCTTTATTCCTTATTATATATATCCTTTTTATTCCGTTTCCCCGTCTTTTCATGCCAATCATGTATAACTTCTATGACTCTCGCACCGATGTGAAGCATGAAGTAATCTCACCAAGATGGCGCTTCAAATTTTCTTACATATAAACACGAGAATGTGCGATCCAGTTGTTTTTAAGACGAGTGGTAATGATGAACACACATAGAACTGTAGTTCAAGATTAAATGTTACACCATAAATAAACCGACTTTAAAGACTCCCCCGTGAAATGGTGTGTTATGTACAGGTATACAGTGAAGGTGCAGAGGGAGCTGAAGCTGGACGTCTGTGCTCTGGACAACCTGAAGGCGGACCGCCGACGTTTCCTACTAAAAGCAGTGGAGAATTACACACGCTGCCTGGAACTGGGCGAAGAACACGACACCTGGGTGTTCCGGCTAGCATCGCTCTGGCTGGAGAACGCTGACGCGAAAAACGTTAATGATCTGATGAAAGTGAGTGGCCAGTATGTAGAACTTCAGCAGACATGACGCCCGCTACAGCGCGTACGCACCGTACGTCCATCCGATGCGCCTCTGATTTAGTCGTCACAGTAACCGTGGGTGTGTTTTTTACGCATTAGGAAGGGGTGAAAAAGATCCCATCCTACAAGTTCCTGCCGCTGATGTACCAGCTTGCTGCTCGTATGGGCACCAAAGTGTCCAATCCAGTCACTTCTGAGGATGTGGGATTCCACAGTGTTCTCAACGAGGTACTTTAATGAAATCTGTCTCGATTTTTTACAGACGAAGTTAACGCAACATTAAAATTCATATTGATGCAATACACGTATTTCATGAAACGGATAGCTGATGGAGTCATCAAATACGAGCCGCTGCCTGTTCTTTTGCATAATGAATGGAAAAGAAGAGAATTTTTCGGGGTACGTCCTACTCAGAGTTTCACTGCTTCTTCCAGGAGATGAACCTCTCTCGCAGTCGCCTTCAGATCTATTTCTGGATGTCCGTGGGTCGCTTTTTAAAATCGTTGTCTTAATAATATCTGTGCCCTTTGTATATATTTTTTAAATATATAATATAATAAATGTCTTTTTTTTTTTCCCTTTTCATGAAACTTTTACAGGATAGTTTTTCAAAAAAAGTAAATTTGGGGTCTATCATGGTTATGTAAAAGAAAAAAATGTATGCTAAACATTTGTCACTTTTTATCAATCTTATAACTAAAAAAAAATATATATATATATATATATAAAGCACATATATATGCAGAAACAGCTGCAAACAATTTCTTCTTCAAAATGTTGAAAATTGTCCTCAAATCTCACAATATTAAAGAATCCTTTCAAAAATTCCTTGGTGTAGAATTTGTTCTGGATTGTCTCCAAAGTGTAATGAAGCCTTTCTTGTCCCAAGCCCGACCCCTGGTAGAAATGTCTCAAACGTCCCCACAAAAAAATGTCAGAAAGCACACAGCAACTCCGGCAGGCCTCCTGGAATACAGTCCTTCCAAAAAAAAAAATCGTCCTATAGTGTCTCACAATGTTAAAGAATTCTTTAAAACTGCTGCACTGCCCTTCCTTGGTGGAAAGCTCTACCAAGGAAGGACAGTCTCTTCAGGCTAATTATCTGTTCCTTGACCCATTTTTCATCTTCCCGGAAAATTTCAGGACAATCCGTTCAGAACTATTTCCGCAATGTCGTTTACAAACAAACGGACAGACAGACAAAGAAACAAACGCCAGCTAAATCGTGACCTCACCAACACATCTAAAATGTGATTTGTAATAAATGTAAATTTTTATTGTACTGTTTATTTATGACAGGTAGTTTAATGAATTTAAGTGCTGTGTATAGAGATTTCTCAAAGGTGATATGTGCAGTTTGACCTGTTTTTGCTGTACAGCTGCTCTGTAGGTCATCCATGGATCACCCTCATCACACGCTCTTCATCATCCTCGCTCTGGTCAACGCCAACAAGGACGAGTGCTTTTCCCGAAGCCGTCTGTCCAAGAGCAGCGCACGCCAGCCTTCGCCGCTGGACCTGGTACACTTACCAGTACACCCAGAGTTCATTCTGTTTCTTTTCAGTAGTTTGATTCGGCTCGAGGATACATCTGATGATGATGGCACGGTTTTCTGATGCTCAGAATCTGGCAGCTGTGAAGTCATCGTTAGAGTTAAAGTTCTTGAAGAGCTTAAATTCAGATTTTATTTGTCGCATACAAACTCTACGCAGACCAATGTGTAGTGAAATGCTTCGGAAAGCTTTAAGGATTTTCCTCCGTATGCTGCTGTTTTTCAGGACAGAGCTGATGTGGCACAGAAAATCCTTAACCCGATTAGGAAAAAGAGGGCGAAGCTGATCCAGGGTATCGAGACCCTCTGCCATGCCTACATCACCCTCGCGTACATGGATGTAAGCAAGCATAAAGCTGAGAAGAGTGAGTTGTTTCTGTCCAAATAATCATACCGCACATCTTTCCCCCACTTCCTTGTCTTGTTTAAAAAGAAAAGAAAAAAAAAAAAGAAAAAAAATAAATAAAAAAACTGGTGTATGGGTCCCCCTCAGGTGCGAATAGAGTGGTACTGTATATGACTCTTCTTGACCTTGTTTCAAGGTCAAAAGGTCACTTTTTCTACATTCATCTTGTCAAGGTTTGTTAGTTCAATAACTTTAAAAATACACAACATCGAATCTCTGAATCCGGTGACTGGGTTGCTCTCGGGAAGGTCTCGGCTGCGATCGTATATGAGTCACCCCGTCTATATTCGGCGTGTCAAGATTCGTCCGTGCGATTACTTTTGAATCACCAAATGTGGTGTATGACTCCCCTCAGGATTGAGTGAGGTGGGGTTGTACATGGGGCACCTTGACCTTGTTTTAATTCCACCTTGTGGATGGTTAGTAACTAAAAAAGAAAAGAAAAAAGAAAGAAATGACATAGGATCGCTAAATTTGGTGTATGACTCCCCCTCAGGTGAACAGGGTGAGATAGTATATGGGTCACCTTGACCTTATGGAACACTCTTAACTTATTATTTATTTATTTGTTTGGTTTTTTTGTTTGTTTTTATTTAAGTAAGAGTAAAATAACAGTGCTGAGTGTTTGGTGTGTTGGAACAGAGGCAATCCCCCTCCCGGCAGATCACCCCATCATGCAGATTAAAGATCTAGAGGACGTCGTAATCCCCACGATGGAAATCAAGGTACAGGCGACATCAAAATGTCCTGGTATAAAATGCACTAGATTCAAAAACAAAACAACTACAGTGCGAGGTTAAAAGGGCAAAGTTTAAACTAATTATATTCATTCTTAAATACAAGCTGTAAGACCTTTTTGTTCCTGCGAAAAATTACGTTAGCATCACCAGATCTGTTCTCTTTTGATAGAATGATCAAAGTGTCCAAAGATTTCAGTAAACACTTGTGCAGTGAGTGTTGAAGTAATGAATGCCGTCTCCCCTGGTCCTTTACCAGACACACAACCCCATATATTAAATGAGTGGGGAATTTGATTGCTTTCTTCCACCGGATATCTTTGTGATATTTATGAGATTAGATCAATTATCACTCAATTTCCATGATTGATTTTTTTATTTTTTATTTTTCATTTAATTAATTCATTCATTTTCCGAACCGCTTATTCCTAATTAGGGTCGCGGGGAGGCTGGCGCCCATCTCAGCCGACTCTGGGCGAGGGCAGGGTTCACCCTGGACAGCTTGCCAGGCCATCGCAGCTAATTAATTAATTATTTAACGAATTAATGAATTTTTAGCCCACTCTAACCCTGTTTTCTTCCGTGTCCGTGTTAGTGCAGGTATGTGTGTATTGCCTTGTCTTCTGTCCAGGTTTTTTTTTTTGCTTGTTCTATCCATTGCTATCCTTTTATATCCCCCCCAATATATAAATGATCATTAAGGACTTGAGGCATATGTATAGATTGTTAGTTTTGATGCTGGGACTGTGTAACTGTTTGCTGTTTGCTGTTTGGGCGCTTCCGTACAGGTGGATCCGTCGGGGCAATATGACGATCTGGTGACCGTGAGGTCTTTTAAACCACACTTCCAACTGGCTGGAGGCATCAACCTGCCGAAGATCATCGACTGTGTGGGCTCAGATGGTCAGAGCAGAAGACAATTGGTCAAGGTGAGACTCCTGCGGGGAAAACCACAGACATATGCACATTATGTAGCAATAAATTTAAGTCAGCTGACGACCTGCAGGTACTGAATGACCAGGTTATCACATCAACTGACATTCTGTTTCCTGGTTAAGATAAAACAGTTCGTCTCAGATACCGAGAGTGGGTTACGGTGTGTGAGGATAATTTTCACGCATGAACTGTGCAACTGTTTTCCTACATTTTTCAGAATTCATAAGACGTAAATCTAGAACAATTTTCTGCTATTAATCATAATTATTTCTAAGAGCAGCAAGCTAGTTCTGGGTTCACGTCCCAGGCTTCTTCCTGGGTAGTGTTTGCATGTTCTCTCCGTGCTTGCGCTGGTTTTCTCCTGGAGACTCTGGTTTCCACCCACAGGCCAACGACACATGCATGAGGCTGATTGGCTTTTACATATTGCCTCTAAGTGTGAGTGTAAATGGTTGTGAGTTTTGGCCCTATCATGGACTTGGCAAGCTGTTTAGGGTGTACCCCTGCCTTCACCCATAGCTGGCTGAGATATGCTCCAGCCTCCCCACAACTCACTTAGGAAAACGTGGTTCGGCGAATGACTGATTGATATGTGAGTAATGACAGTTGCTGCTCTTACATGCCTTGGTTTCAGACGTTTATTATGCCTACATATACGCTTCTTTTTTCCCTTTTTTAAAAATTTTTCTTCGTTAAATTTTTTTTCTCAATGTTTGCTTATATTCTTTAATGACTACAATTATTTTTGATGTTTACTTTAATAAACATTTTCTGTGTTTCTTATTTATTTGCATCTGTTCTGTATCTTCTTTTTCATTTTTTTATTTTCCTTTTTTCCATTGTTGTAATTTTTTGGATGTTTTTTTTTTCTTTTTCTTTTTTTTATTTCTTCTTTCTTTTGTTCTTATTTAATTTTTATCTATTTCCTCTTTTTTTCTTTCGGTTATTTCTCCTTATCTTGTTTTGTACTTCTTTATTTGTAATTCTCACCGTCATGCCTGTACAGGGGCAGGACGATCTGAGGCAGGACGCAGTGATGCAGCAGGTATTTCAGATGTGCTCTACACTGCTTCAGCGTAACGCTGACACCCGCAGGAGGAAACTCAACATCCGTCGCTACAAGGTTAAACTTCATACACATGATAAGCAAACAGACAAATAAATGAATGCTTTACTTCTTCCTGTTTTATTCTATTAAAGGAAATTTAATATAGTGGGAACAAAAAAAATAGATTACAATAGAGGGGCAAAAAACTAATGCCACAGTCGTCTGCAACCGGGAGACTAAGCGGAGCTCTCACAGGCACAAGGGATGGCACACAGTCACGTCACAGTAATCACCAGCCAGTCATGGGCGTCTGTGAGGCAGAAACCGGCCCTGAATGTGCATGAACAGCAGTTTGTAAAGATGCTGGTGGCAGTATCATATGTCACGGAGGGGGCATGTGCATGTGCATGCTTATGTTCCTCCCCTGGTTTGTGGTGGTCATATGTTAGAGGGAAGCAATACTTAATGGGTGTAAATTGGATACGACTAACTAAGGGGAAAAAAAATAAACAAAAAAAGCTGTGTGATTATTGCCGTGTGCTAAAATGTAGTACATGTCAATAAATCAAATGTTGAATATGCTTTGTGGTCTGCTGTGTGTCAGGTGGTACCGTTCTCCCAGAGGAGCGGTGTTCTGGAGTGGTGCTCAGGTACGGTCCCTATAGGAGAGTTTTTAGTGGACCCTCAGAAGGGAGCGCACAAACGCTTTCGGCCTCAAGACTGGAGCAGCATGGCCTGTCGCAAAAAAATGATGGTTTGTTCTAATGCTTTTTACTCACTTTTTACCCCAACTGATATTCTGCAACTGATATTCTTCATTTTTTCGGGGGAGCAAGTGCTTTCATTCACATGGAGGCGTGTGTGACCGGTGGGAATTGGATAAATTGAATGAATTGTCACTGGAAATATTTTTTAACCGTATTATTTATGATTTGTATTACAGGAGGCCCAGAAGTACGAATTCGACACGAAGCTGCAGGCATACATGGAGGTGTGTCAGAACTTTCGTCCAGTTTTTCGTTACTTCTGCATGGAGAGGTTCCTGGACCCAGCCATATGGATGGAGAAAAGGCTGGCATACACACGTAGTGTAGCTACTTCCTCTATAGGTACTTACGGTTTTTACTACTCGGTTTTTCTAGTGGATTTTGGGAAGTGTCCCTGAGCCCATGTAGTGATCTCCATGACAGAAGCCTGTTTTTGTAGATCATGAGATATTCAACGTCTTTGCAGTTTTATGTTGAGGAATATTACTCTAAAATCGTTCACCGAACCCGGTGCACTTTTTATATTCAATCATCTTACTGACGTGTTGCCAATCAACCAAATTAGCTGCAAAATGTTGCCCAGCTCTTTTTAGTGCCACCGATTTTTCCAGCCTTTTGTTGTAGCGTCTCCACTTTTTGAGATGCACTACTGCTTTTAAATTTAAACTGAGCTAATATTTTTCATGAATATTTTTCATGGGTCGAACTTCAGCAAATTTCCACTGAAGCTACAAATGACATTTCTGTCTCTAGTGCATTCTGTGACTGCACTGTTAATGATGAAGGATTATAACAGTCATATTACACCTAATTTAACTTACGCTGTAAGTGCTTAGACTTTATAATAATTTTTATCATTATTATTATTATTAATATTATCATTATTATGGTAATAATAATAATAACAATAATTATATTAATGATACTAATAATGGTAATATAATAATTATAATAATAATTGTACAATAATTATATTATATATAATGATAATGATAATAATATTAATAGTAATAATAATGATACTACTACTAATAATAATGGTAAAAATAATGATAATAATGATACTAATAATGATACTAATGATAATGATACTAATAATAATATTAATAATGATAATAATGATAATAATAATAATAATGATAATAATAATGAAAATAATATTAATAATGATAATGATTATAATATTAATAATGATAATAATAATAAAAATAATAATAATAATAATAATAATAATAATAATAATAATAATAATAATGAAAATGACAATAATAATAATAATAATGACGATGATATTAATAGTGATAATGGTAATACTTATAATAATAATAATTACAATGATAATAATAATAATAATAATAATAATGATATTAATAGTGATAATAGTAATACTTATAATAATAATAATAATAATAATAATAATAATAATTACAATGATAATAATAATAATAATTATGATAATGATGATAATAATGATGATAATAATAATATTATCCTTGATTAATAGTTGATGGAGGTTTTTCTGCCATTTCTGGATCTGCCATGCACCGCTGTCCTGAGGCTAAGCTAGCTGAATGTAATTGCGCGTTGGGTTGGGTTGGTTGGGTGGGTGAGTTGGGTTGAGTGGCTTGGGTGGGTGAGTGGATTGGATTGGGTTGGTTGGTTGGGTGGGTGGGGTGCGCTAGGCTGGGTCAGTGGATTGAGTGGGTGGGTTGTTTGGGTGAGTGGATTGGGTTGATTATTTTGGACTGGTTGGATTGGGTGGGTTGGGATGATTGGGTGAGTGGGGTTTGGTGGCTTGGGTCAAGTGGAATGGATTGGGTTGGTTGGTTCTGGACTGGTTGGGTCAGGCTGGCTCAGTGGACTGAGTGGGTTGGTTGGGTTGCTTGGTCATTGTAAATACCTGTTCTTTTTACAGTGGGCTACATTGTTGGGCTGGGTGATCGACACATCCAGAACATTCTGATAGATGAGCAGACTGCAGAGCAGGTGCACATAGATCTGGGTAAGTAAGTGGGGGTTTGGGAAAGGGGTAAAAACTCACTTCCTGTTTTGTGAAGTCATTGGCTTTCAGGTTTAATATGCATATTTTTAATCTATGTGTTTTTTGTATTTGTCAGGTGTTGCCTTTGAGCAAGGAAAGATCTTGCCAACTCCCGAGACTGTGCCCTTCAGGCTGTCCCGAGATATTGTGGACGGCATGGGCATCACCGGTGTAGAGGGGGTCTTTAGGAGGTCAGTCCCTCATTTGGTTTTGTCGTCATGGTTTAGTTTTTCAGTTCGACACCACCTCCATAACACGCTGCGTGACGAATTGTTCAAAAACGGCTCACACAATGCAGTCGGAATTCCGCCGAGCGTTGCTTCACAAAACGTACACTTGGAATTAGGGCGGATTTGTCTGTGATGGTGCACTCATGAAATCTTCTAACCAAGAAATCGTAGCTGAATCGTGACCTGCTTGCCCTCTGCCTGGGGTGTTATTAGTTATTTCTACAAAGATTTTCCAGCACGACCATCAATCTTTGGTGTCGAGCACAAAATCAGTGGCCAGAGTTTCTCTGCGTGAAAAACCAGATGGAAACCAGAGGCATCGGGGGGGAAGGCTGCAAGTTTATAAATTCATTATCTGATTCGGAACGAAGCGATACAAGCTATAGGTGTGAAAACACCCTTATGCTGCGTTTGAAACAGGACAGACCTCTCCAGTACACAGACCCAAAACCTGTCTGTCCATAGGGATGGTGGGAGTGTTAAGACATAACAATATTACACATAATAAACAATGTGGTGTTCTGTGTCATGTCTTACAAGCGAGGATTAATGAGTTTAATGAAGGTTTCTTTGAACTAAGGTGCTGTGAGAAGACCATGGAGGTCATGAGGAGTTCTCAGGAGGTTCTCTTGACCATAGTGGAGGTGAGGGGGGTGTCAGAATATATCTATCGAATCTGGACACCTAGACCAGTTCCAGCCTGACGTGTGTGTGTGTGTGTGTGTGTGTGTGTGTGTGTGTGTGTGATGTGTAGGTGTTACTGTATGATCCTTTGTTCGATTGGACGATGAACCCACTTAAAGCCTTCTACCTGCAGCAGCAGGACGAGCAGGCGGAGCTAAACGCCACCCTCAACCCCACACCTGCCGGAGAGGAACCTGAAACCCACCGCAAGCCCAGGTTTAACACCCAGACTTTATTAAAAAATAATGCTGATATTAATACATATTCGTATGCTGTAGCATGAAAATGTTATTGTTATACGATCAAACTTTTTACGCTATCGCAGTATATTTTCACGTTATTCTAACGTACACAATTATCACGTTGTAAAAAAACTTTCAGGTAATAACAATGTTTTCATTCATATACAGTAGGTATCTGTGTGCACAATTATTAGGCAAGTGATTATTTAACCACATCATCATTTTATCCCTAATTTCCAACTCCAAGCTGTATAAACTTTAATGCTTATTGGATTTAATGCATATCAGGTGATGTGTGTTTGTGTAACGAGGGAGGGTGTGGCCTAAGGAGATCAAC
>JBCNYG010000008.1:22716150-22726150 GCA_039654305.1 Porochilus rendahli | reverse complement strand
CAGGCGAGCTGTTCAGGGTGTACCCTGTCCTCGCAGTGTTGGCCGAGATGGTCTCCCTGCGACCGTACCAGGATTAAGTGGCCCGTGCGAATGAGTGAGTGTTGTGTTCTTTGCTCAGCTGACTGTAGCGTTACGTTCACAAACTGTAAAAATGTTTTGGATGGTAAATGAAGGGAAGGTTTTAAAGTTCTGCTGTTCTACAGGCCAGAGAACCCAGTTAATAAACACAATTAAACACCGGCGTGTTTTTATTTTTATCATAAGTATATTTGACATCAAGTGGTGTGCCTAGAGGGACAAAATTAGCCACGTGTTGGCACTGAGAACTGATTAAAAGTCAATTGTGCTGGATTTTGCATGTTCTTCCTGGGTTTCCTCTGGGTATTTTCAGTTTCCTCCCAGTCCAGAAACACGCCCATTAGGCTAATTGGCTCTAAAATTTCCCCAGGGTGTGAAAGTGACTGTGAAAGCTTGCGTGTGTCGGCACTGCGATGGACCGGCGAGCTGTTCAGGGCGTACCCCGTCTTCGCCCATTGTCGGCTGAGATAGGCTCAGCCTCCCTGTGACCCTAATAGTGGCTATTAAGTGGTTCAGCAAATAAATGAGTTTATTAAATGTAGGATGGTTGCAAACATTGCACTTGCTGCTACAGTTAGCGTCGTTAGCGTCGAAAAACAAATAGAAATGACAAAAAGTATTAAGCACAGGACAAGTTGGTAGATTTCTTCAGCAGACCACCGCTCCGACATCATTAGGATGTCGAGGCACTGACACCTGCAGGAGGAAACACACACAAGTACAGGGAGAACACCACTCTACACAGAAGAACCTGTGCACGGGATTCGAACCCAGGACCTTCCTGTGGTGAGGAGGACGTGCTGACACCAATGCACCATCATGCTACACCTAACCACAAATTATTATCACTCATAGCTGCTGCTGCTGTTACTGTCACCGCTGAAGGTTGTACACCTGTGATTCCTGCCACACACCACCAGGTGGCTCCACAAGCATCAGAACTAAAATAGAATTTTTTAAAGGCTTCACACAAACTGGAGCATTTAAATGTATTCTATAGGTAGCTTCTATAAAACGTTTACTTTTTTGACCATGAAGTGTCAAGTTATATTTATATTTACATTTAATGCTTTTGGCCTCATGAAGAGCGACTTTTTTTTTTTTTATCCCATGTGTACATCCTGAATATTTAATGTTCTAAACAGTGGCAGCATGGTGGTACTGGGACTTGAACCCCCAACCTTCTGATCTATAACCCAGAGCCTTAACCACTGAGATTAAAGACTTTTAAAATAAAAAAAATTCTTTCTTGTAATCATTATATTCCATCCCTTCTTCATACCGTACTCGTGAGGGGGGCTGGAGCCAATCCCCACTCACTTTACCTGACAGGTAGGGTGCACGGGCCTAACACCGGCCATTTACCCTTACATTCAGATCTGTGGGCAATTTGGAGTAGCCAGCTGAACTAATATTCAAAATGCAAATTTTATTTGTCACATACAAAATCATACACGGTACAACATGTAGCGAAATGCTTATACGACGGTCCTATATTTGAAGAATAAAAAAGATCAATATAAAGAATAAAATACAATAACTATTTGAAGGGGGAGAAATATATGTGCATGTTTTTGACTGGGAGGAAACTGGTGCACCCAGAGGAAACCCACACATGCACTGGGTTGAACATGCAAACTCCTGACAGGAATGTTGGCTGTTGGGGTTTTGAATCAAGAACCTTCTTTCTGTGAGAAAACTGAACCACTCCACCATCACGGCCCTCGCTGTGATCCCGCATGGTACTTTCAAAATAAACAAAATACTGTGATGTCACTAGTTTCTCATCTCCTTTTTGTTTTGTTTTTTTTTGGGTTTTTTTTTTTGGCTTCAACCCTAATCATGTCCACCTGACCATCCTATCTTTGGCTTAAGATGTTCTTGATGAGATAAGAGAGGAGTGTTTAATTTTGGTTGGTAAGAAAACCTGCAAGGAGGTAGCTCTCTAGGAGCAGCGACCACATAAATGATTTGAGTCCTGAATGGATTAGTCGTTCCTACCTCAGCCGGTGTAAAGAACCTCTGAGAAACCCCTTTAAACCTTAGACACGTTCTCCACTTAAATGTAAACCCTGTAAAAACAATCAGCTTTAACTCCTAACAGCAGAACAAAACAGGTCTCTATACTGTACAGGAGTGGTAAAATACTTCCTACAATCAGAATGATAGAATTTTAAGTGGCCTACAAGCCTTTCGCATCATACATTCTTCCATTTATTAAATTAGTATTTATTTGTAGACAAGGGAGTCGAACTGACCCTCCTCCACATTAAGAGGAGCCAGTTGAGGCGGCTCGGGCATCTGATCAGAATGCCTCCCGAACGCCTCCCCGGTGTGGTGTTTCAGGTATGTCCAGCCGGGAAGAGACCCCGGGGTCGACCCAGAATACGCTGGAGGGTCTTCGTCACTCGGCTGGACCGGGACCGCCTCTGTGTCCCCCCGGAAGAGCTGGAGGAAGAGGGACATCTGGACCTCACTGCTTAGGCTGCTGACCCCGCGGTCCGACCCCGGACCAAGCCGGAGAAGAGGATGAGTATTTATTTGGGTAGGAAAAACAAAATATTTGTGAATATTTTATTGAAATTCCTGTCATATTAAACTGTACACAGTGTTCGCATAGAATAATCACAGAGTAAATGATTGTTAGGTCCATGTTATCGCTTCTACCACAAATCACAGACAATCAAGTGCACATATAATTAAATAGCCATTACATATATATATATATATTCAATAACACAAACATTTCTGAAATCAAGAGACAGTAGGGAATAATGGAACTTTTTTGAGCTTGTGTGTATTTAACTGTATACAAGTTAATAAAAATACATAGCCTTTATATTTCATTTACAATCTCCATAACATTATTATTAACATAGTTACAACAAGAGAAAACGGAGAGTGCAAACCTCCACCAAGCTGAAATGTTGGCCCTGTTTTAATACCAGCCTTTTTAAGAAATCGTCCCGTCTCACAAGGTTAAAGAATCATTAAATAAATTCCTGAATCCAGAATTTGATTCAGATCATCTTCAAAAAAAAAAAAAAAGTACTGAAATCTTCTTTGTTTAAAGTCCAATCTCTGGTTGAAATCTCATGAAAAGCTATACTAAACACAGTGGTGGGGGCTGGGGATAGGCTACATCGCCCCCTGCTGGAGCTGTTGTAATACGACACATTCCAAAAAAAAAAATAATTCGATGTTTTACAATGTTAAAGAATCCTTAAAAAAATTCTTGGGTCTACAATTTAATCAGGATCATCTTTAAAACTCTAATGGAGTCGTCCTTGTGCAAAGCCCCGTGTCTCTTTGTGGAATCCTGCTAACCAACTGAAGGTAGAACATAATCTCCCTGGTGGAGGTAACGAATCGTCCTTCTAGTGTATTTAAATAGTACCATCTCTTCCATCTCAGGTCCGTTAGGTCCTTTTTACTTCGTTTTCTACACTGATGCAACCTTCTGTCATTTTGCTCTCTTGGATGATGAAACTTATGTAAAAAATAAATTAATTCTTATTTATTAGTCATTATTTAATACTGAGGCGAATCCATTTCCTGGAAAATCCTTGCATGACATTGAAACATTTACAGATTATAATCTTCACACTCATCAGGAAGTGGTTTATCCTGGTCACCGTCGCAGCTGGACCAGAGAATATCTCTGGAGCACTGGGCGTGAGGTGGCAATGCATCTTGTTTAGGTGTTTTGTTCATTACAGGATGCCATACATACACATGTTTACTTGATGGAGCAATTAAGCATCTCTAATCCACCTAGTGACGTGTTTTTGGAAGGGGAACACTTTTGCACCGTATAATCCAATATTTTCATTTACTCCATTAATAACTCGAGTGACTTCCTAATTAAAAAGAACATACTGTAATGATGTAACCGTATACATTAGTGTTCCCTGCCACCTTTCAGTAGTCACGTTCGCTTCAGAGCGAAACATACGTCTTTCTAATGCTAAACAATCATCCAATAACCTGATTTCAGTCAGAAGAGTGTCCGTCACTCTTGTCCCCAGCCCGAGACATGATCAGTGCTATTTTGTGAGCTGGGTTTTAGGCACAGCATCATTTGATGCGATTACGTACTAGTGAAGACTCGTCTGTGATTTCTCTGTCGCGTCGACGCCGTCGGCATGGTGCCACGACCAGCGCCAGGAGGATGAGCAACACCAGGGCACACACCGCCAGCAGGGAGTAGGCTAACGCCCACATTAAAGGCTCCTGCAGTCGAAGGCCGTCTACACAGCCTGATGCCACACCGTCGGCTAGGAACGGTCCGCTTAACTCCGCCACGGGAATGCCATTACTTTCTGGAAGTGTGGGAAGAGGGTGAAAAATCAGTTACGCCCTACAGACTGTCAATGACGGGTGTAGTACGTGTTCGCTCTAACTCCTGTTTATGGTGGATGAGGCACCGGGATAACATACTGGTTTTCACACAGACAGGGCGAAAGCACAATGCCTCTGCCATCATCACGGTGGAAGGAGGCATAATGACGCGGTAAAAATGAATAGTTGCGTTCCGTGGTGTACTTTGACCCAGTACTGTTCTTACCACATGTAAAAAACACAGGATGACATTAACATGCTGTTTGGCCTAATAAATTAAATATTATGGTGTTGATGCTCAACCCATAAATGGCCCCTTGCTCCCTATATGAGTGCACTATATACAGTATGATGTAATGGCTAGTGCACCAATGTAGTATATTGATTTAGGCAGGGCCCTGTGAGGTATTTGTAATTTGTGTTTCTTAATTACTGCACTAGTGATTTCCCATCAGTAGAAGCATTGGAAATCTCACTAAAAATACTCCATCATACCGACAGAATGATTGTTGCTCTATTGCAAGGGCACTTACATGTGTGATTCTGTGAGCCAAAAAATGTCAATCATTAATTTGGAAAGATATAAAGATTATAAGACTATAAGTTATAATCATTTGCTGCTGTTTGGATGTTGTTTTGACAAAAAGTACCATACTTTTTCTCCTCCACACACAACTTTTTACATAATTCTACACACACACACACACACACACACACACACACACGCACACGCACACGCACAGAGAGAGACTTTATGAATATCAGGTTGTCCATGCTTACTGGTTGTCTCCGTCAAGTGAAAACCTATTTTTTCAAATGCTGTGTATATTAAATACTTCCACAGAAACTAGTTAATTGATCAAACAGCATGTAATTATGTTTTTTTAATCGCTTGACAGCACAGTGCTAACTATTCCTGACATCCACCAAGCCTTCAGCAAATAACTGTTAATTATTACCTAGAAAATAACAATAGTGAAAAGAACAGAATGTTTTTACCGGCGCATGTGCTCACGGCGAAACCCACCCGCTTGTGGGCGCGGTCGAAAGCCACATAGAAGCCTTCCATGACTGTTGCTCCAATCACCAGCCCGTTGCTGGAGGACGAGATGCCAAATCGGAAGCAGTCCATTACGCCGTCCATATCTGCAACCAGCTGGATGTAGAGCTGCAGAAAGACAAACACTAAAAGTTTACAAGCTTGGACTGAATGAATACAATTTTACTTTGTGCTCATTTGACATTTTCTTTCATAGATTTGGTGCTACATTTAAAAAAAAATAAATAAATAAAGGAGAAGAAGGTACATGCAAAACATTTGACTGAACTGAAACTGGTAAATTCCTTCAGCCTTTTTGTGACCCTTAATAAACACATTTATCCTGGGAATGTTGTCCATCTTGTTAGATAAAACCTTTGCACAAAATTTCCTAAACACGTTTATTTACTTTTATTGTTTTTTTTTTTGAAGTAGCAAGTCAGGATAAAATTATATACAAATACCAGCTTTACTTTCAGATTCTTTATAAAACCAATAATGCAGATACTTACTAAATTTACAAAGAACATAAATATTTTCCAAAATGAAAAAAATAAAAATCCATTATTGGTATAAAACTAAAACGTTTACAGAACTCGGGTCTATCAGTAACGTAGCTAATCAGCAAGTAATAGGTACGGGGTGGATTAAATAAAATTATTCTTCTTTCTACTCCTTTTTGAACAGGTCACAGTTGACAATTTGAATCGCTTCATGCTTTTCACTGTTTATTATTAGTAGTAGTATTACGTTATCGTTGTTATTATTACCATTATTAGTATTAGTGTTAATAGTAGGTGTATTATACGGATGTATATATGTATTACTTATTTTTTTTGTAGTAGTATTAGTAGTAGTATTACCTAATTATTAATATTATTATTCTTTTTAGTAGTAGTAGTACTGTTACTTCATTTTTATTATTTTCATTATTATTAGTAGTACTTTAATATTGTTATCATCATTGTTTTTACTTTATTAATATTGTAATTATTGTATTTTCTTTTTCATTTTTGTCATGTTTTTATAATACAATTTATTGTCTAATGTTTTCTTACATATTTCAAAGAAACTTTCACTCAGAGTATTTAGAATAAAACCACCAAAGGCTCAGTCTCTGCAAGCAAGTTTTGGTTGGGGGA
This sequence comes from Porochilus rendahli, assembly GCA_039654305.1. NCBI lineage: Eukaryota > Metazoa > Chordata > Actinopteri > Siluriformes > Plotosidae > Porochilus > Porochilus rendahli. Next base: position 22,719,550 of record JBCNYG010000008.1, on the reverse strand, counting down.
TCCATCCCTTATGCCAAAATTCATAAGAGAATTGTTAATCTGTTTAAAGGGAACATTTCTCAGTCCACAATTGCAAAATATATGTTCAAACCAAGTTCTTTTTTCAGTTAAATAAAGTTTTTTTTCAAATTGGATTTTGTAAAACTAGGGTTTGTATTAAAATCATAATCCAGCATTGTGTTTATTTCTTCCAATGAATCATTATGGTACTGTTGAATCTTCCTAAGCTACTCGGAGCATATGGCGCTTTCGAGACTGGTGTTTAAAACATGAGAGGATTCACTTAGTCCTCCACTTACTCACAGAAGGAGGTTTGCCAGCACTTGGCACAGCAGTGCTGTCTTTGAAATCATCAACCACACAGCTCATTTAGCGCAGTTAATCTTTAAGGTAGAGCTGTAAATGATTAATCTTGATCTTTCAGTCGCATGCTGTCTGGAGTCCAATAAAAAAAAAAAAAAAAAAACAGCATTAAATTGAGTTTATATGGCTTCTGGAAAAGCTGGCCTTCAAATAACTTAAGCCCACCTTCCTCAAATGGAAGTAAATCTATCCCTGACTGAGTGGTACTGACAGGAATGAAGTCGGTCTGGTTTTCAGAAGCATCATAAAGAAATTAGTGCTGGGTAACTGACCTACTGCTTGCCTCTGATTGTGGAGATGTCTCTGTCTTGTTGCATTAGTGCAGCGTTGGACACTACTGAGATTTTAATGGACAGGCATGAAGACGTGTGTGCAGGGTAAACAGGTTTGAATTACCAGACCACCACCAGATGTTCAGTATAAATGAAAAACTCCGGAGACTTAACACTGGCTTTCAATTCAACAGGTGTACACATACTGTATATATCTTAGAGCAACACGATAAACAACAGCCTCTAGAGTTTACGACAACTAACATGTAATCTATCCAGCTGTCCATTTTCTTCTGCTTATCCGAGGTTGGGTTGCAGACGCAATCGGAGAATCTAGAAGGGAAACCAGTGACAATCTCAAGCTCCTTTTCGACTTCTTACACTTTAACAATGAAATTCATTAAAATTATGTAAGAAATTATATAACAAACCAAAATGAGGCAAGGTAAGACCTTGCCATTCACAACACTACAGCGACCATTTAGAGACCATTTTAGGTGCAGTTGGAAGTTCAGTTGTCTGGTGGTTGTTGTTTTTTTTCCACATCTGGTTCAAGAAGGCAAAATTAGGTGAAGAGCTAATTCTCCGTTATGCTACATGGTGCTAGTTTGTGTTTTTTTGTAAACACCATTTTAACGAACTAATAAAGCGCTGTGAGGTGACACACATAAGGGTTACCGTACAGAGATTTTTTGTCGCATGCCAGCATGACACTGACCTGTGGAAGAATTGTCAGGCGGAATGACTGGCTAGTGTTGGTTGCTCTGAGGTAGATTGAGATTTTAGGGAAGAATCCCCACGGTGACTCTCCTTTCACCCAGCAAGCCAACTTGGTCCCAGAGAAGAAACCGGAGGAGAAGTCCTGGATCTGGACGGAAGAGAAGGTGTTTTATACTTCTAAGGCAGCAATGCTTGCAACGCATTCGAGAAACATTGATGTGGAATTGTTCACTCCGAGTGTGAAAAAGTAAACAGATCAATTGTTCACATTCCAGAATTCAGTAGTCCGGTTTATACCGACGCGTTACTGAACAACCGCACTGCACTGTAAGGAATGATAACACATAGCTAGTTAGTAAGTGACTGCTAATAACCTAGCTTATGCACTGCCCGGCCAAAAGAAGCAAAGTCCCCCACACTAATATTTTGCTGAACCTCCGTCAGCCTTGAGTATCGCACGTAATCGTCATGGCAATGTTTCGCTAAACTTAAGCCTCAATTTCTTCCATTGCAGAGTTGAATACATTTTTCACCAACATTTTGAATTGACGATGAGAAAATTCTCTACATTAAAAACACTAAATTTAAAGGTGACCGAGGGACGAAAAATCACTGAACATCTATTCTAAAAGGGCAATCATAAAATCTGCAGAGCAGGATGACCGGTTCAGGCTTTTGCCCTCTTTTCCTTTATTCACTTGCATTTTGTGATGTCGTTTAACAGCGACAGGCTAGCATGCAATCTTTCTTAAGTCAGAAATGACTAGCTGTTCACCTGTAATAGGCTGCTGCCACCTAGTGGAAGGACAATGAATTAGGTTTATTGGTAATGGTTGGTGTCAGAAATGTATGATAATCATACTCTATAAAAGCTCTTGCGCTATTCGCTGGGTGATAGTGTCCGTACATATGGTCGTTAAGAGACGATAGCCCGTGGAAGGAACAGACAAAATTGTATTCTTGCTGCCTTTCCGTTTTTCTTTTTCTATGGAGGGTTCACAGGCATGTACATGGAAACATAACATTTAGGTCTGGGAATGGTTTGAAATTGTATCACTACACTATAAATAGCTACTCGAATTACAATGGGAAGTGTTTTTAGAATTCAAAAAAAAAAAAAAAAAAAAAAAAAAAGGTGTCACAGATTGAATACCTGATGAAGCCATAGTCTTTTTCTGCTTTTCACATCAGTCTCAAGGTTACAACACTTATTTTAAGGACTTTATTTGCCATACCATTGACATTTGTGTGATGGCGTCCACAACGGCAGCAAACACCTTCTCAGGGAGACGCAGTAACGTGGTCCCACTGTCCACAATGGCCTTGTCTGAATTATACTGGAAACAAAATGCATGCACAAATCAGTCAAGGCTTGCAGCAGACAAAAGCCACGTTCTCCTTTCTCAGGCTTTCACAAACAAAGTTCTCACATCCACACAACAGGAAATTGAATGCTGAGGGTTCCTTTCTCCGGGTAGCCTCGGAACAACAATCTTAGCGGATCCTTTCATAACTGTTTCCAAGCAAAATGCATTCGAGTTTTGCTAAGGTCACGTAATCCGCTTCTCCTTCATTCTTTCGAGACGGATGGCTGGATATGATCAGTATGTACCTCCCTGCAGTTCAGGTTTAGATTCTCTCCTCCAACTTCCAGTTTCAAGACCTCCACTTGGTAGTACCACTCTTGTAGGATGGGCGTATACCACATTGAGCCATGGTACAGTGTTGGTTCGAGTCCTCCCATGATCTTAAAAATGAGAAAATAAAACAGAGATGATACGAAGAAAACAATTTATTACGAAGATGATTCTTATTTAATGTTGCCTTATTTTAATTAATTATGCCAAGACCACATCAGCATTTGACCATAATGGAATTTTTTAACATATGTATTCTATTCGATAAATATGTGCAAATTGTTGGAATATTTATGGACCTACAATGATTTGTCTTCAGACTTGTGCACCACATGCTCCCAGACTAATGATAAGGAAGGTAAGAGAGAAAGCTGGGTAGGCAGAGAGAGAGAGAGAGAGAGAGAGAGA
>JBCNYG010000008.1:22570771-22582275 GCA_039654305.1 Porochilus rendahli | reverse complement strand
CAGAGCACCATTTTAAAACACTTCCCACACACACACACACACACACACACACCAACTCATCCCTTACCTTCTTTACCTCTGAAACAAGCCAAGCTGAATTTTCTGAACCATCTTTTGTGAATGCCCGGCAGACAGATAGAGGGGTGCATAACTAGCAATTCTTCTGAAGTGGGAGAAATCTATTTGCTTGTGGAAGCAGCTTGCATAATCCTTTAGTTACACTTGCCAGCTGTGAGCAAAGATATGGTGCAGTGGGTTTTTTGCACAAATATCATTGGGAGGACAAAGAAATGAAAGCGATAAGCATGCATGCGCAGGGTCCTTTGCATAATCCAGGCTAATCCATAATCTGAGCTCTTAGAAAACATCACTGAAATTTAAGTGTGTGTTCGTGTGTGCATATGTGTGTGAGTGTGTGTGCTCGGAGAACAATGTAAAGCATTTTGATCAAAAGCGCTTTTCTTCAGACATTTATTTTACCCATAATAAGGATAGACACACACAGAGGGGGAAAAAAAAACAATTTAAAATACCTGTCTGTATTTAGAATTCTTTCCTTGAGAAAGATCGTGTTGATTTAGGTGTGTCTGGCTTGAGCTCTTGATCAATACGGCCTTACTGGTGTCATTAGTGACGTTTCAGGGGGAGTAACATGCCTGAAGCTCCTATTGGACAAGGAGCCAAAAGGCAGCACCCAACTGCAAATGGAGTCCAGGCTGTGACTGAATCTTAGCGAGGATAGGAGGGATGAGTGCACAGTCTTACCCTGATTCTCTCTGATCCAATTCCTTTTTACATTTAGTAAATGCTGCTCTCATGCTTTATTATTTAATCGTAGTGTGTTTCTATTTTTGTGCTTGAGGTAAAGCCCTCATTCTATCTCTATTTCTTTTTCCCCCTTTTATATAGTCCAGTGTTACCCAACATTACCATATCAATTCTTCAATGATGGAGCGACGAAGACAATTCTAGAGTGGAGGGTGTTAAAACATTAATGCGGTTAAGAGAAAGAAAATGTACCAGCTTTTTAAAAGCGAAGGGAGAAGAAGAAGAAAGGTAAACGTGAAGCGTGTAGGTAGACTCGAAAAAGGGATGTCTTGTAAGTGGATGTCTCCAGAGCCGTGGTGCATAATCAATGAAGAGAAGTGTGTCTGGTGTAACCTCAGCATTGAGACGGTCTCAGTGAGGCCCATCCTATTTTTAAAGGGGAGGCAGGTCTGTTGCTAGGCTCTGTGAGAAGGACTACTGCAGAAAAAAGGGCACTCGCCACAACAGCTATTGTTGTTCCTGCTGCCGTGGACCCATAAAACAGTTTTCTAACACCCCCCCCCCCTTTTTTTTTTTTTATTGCTGGTGAATGTACCACGGAGTGTTTCTATTGCTTTTCCTCATCTCTAAAAAAAATTATAATAATAATATTGTTTTCTCACCGGCAACTGACAGGTGATTTGACAAAAAATATTATATAATGGAAATTACGAGATAATACCTGTGAAGTTCATTGTATTCCATGTGTTGGTTGGGTACTGGAAAAAAAAAATGACTCAATGTGATGCATTTATTCTCCTTGATAAACTGCCATCATTGCAGGCTGTGAAGTCTGCATCAATGTGTGTATGCGGCTTGTCCTTGGTCTGTGTGCATACGTGTCTGTGTGTGTAAGTGTGAGAGAGACTGTGGTTATGCACTGCAGTATCCTGTAAATTGAGGACAGCAATAGAACTAAAATATGGACCTTTCTGCTACTGTTCAGCTCTTGTAACATTTGGCTAGTGTCCTGGGCAAGAAACTACACACATCCTCAAGTGCAAAATAATAATAATAATAATAATAACATTAAAAAAGTTAACATCCAATCCATTCATTTACTACCATTACCGCTCTTCTGTCGGAGTCTGGGAACCAATCCCAGATGACTTCAGGTGAGAGGCGGGGCACACCCTGAACAGGTCACTGGTCCATTCCAGGGCTAACACAGACACACAAGCAACCATGCTTGTTAGATTCATGCCTTAAGCACAGTGAAACCAGGTAAACTCTGAAAAAACTGCCAAAATGCCATGCTCTCCTTGGCTGAAATTCATAACCTGAATCTTTTTACTATGAGGTGACAGTTGCCCCAAAAATAATACAGTAAGTCGTCAACCCAAAAAAAGGGGGGAAAAATAGGAGTACTTTATTATTATTTCCCAAGAAAATATACTGTGTGTGTTAAAGGTGCAAGACAACGTAGAAAGATACACTGTACTGTTTTTTCTATAATTTTATTAGTACCCAATGATCAAATTATTACATTTGCAGTATCATATTAGGACAAACAAACTATTACCTTACAAAAGACAAAAGTTAATATTGTAACTGTAAAAAAATAAAAATAAATACTAATTAGCTGGAATGCTAAAAAAAAAAGATACACTATAAATATGTGTAACTGTGGTCAGTATTGCAATAGTGAATAATAAATTATATTGTGTGCAGCCACAGTGTTGATTTTGTGATTACCTTTCTGCTAAGTGCATCTGAAAAAAACAAATTAACATGTAGAGCATGTACAGGTTGTTCATCACCTCAACAGTGTACCTTTGACACTGCAACTTGACAGCAATGAGCATGTAAAGTTTACATAAACGCCTCCAGATTTCTCTTTTTCAAAAGAATGCACAAGTTTTGATTGAACTACAGACACAAGGCTCCTGAGTCCATTTTGTCATTTTGTCGAGTTCATATCCCGTAATATCCTGTAACAATTGCAAGCACCATGTAATTTCTAGGAATGGTTTTTTTGCTTTATTTTAAGTACAAAGAGTAACAAAATATCATTACTTGTGAATAAAAAAATTGATCACAATAGATAAAATGGACAAATTCTTCCTTCTAGTTCCAAATAAAATGTTTAGAGAACAGTCAGAAGATGCAATATTTATATCAGGGCTTAAAATGTAAAAGTTGAACCTTTTTTGACTTTTGAAAGTACACTACAAAATATGTATATCGACTTCCTTTAAAAATATGAAAACAGGCAACATTTACTAATGAAAAAGTTTGATAAACTCTACGTATATGTATGTGTATATGCCTAAAAAGTATTTGCATGTCTGTATACATGGAGAACTGAACCTTTGTATGAATCCTTGTATCCTGTGTTAAATGTGCGCCTGTATGTTAGCAACCCTGCTAAATCCTTCTATTCATTCATTAATTTTATAAGCCACTTAATCATAATTGGGGTTGTGGAGAGGCTGGCGCCCATCTCAGCCGACTCTGGGCGAAAGCGAGGTACACCCTGAATAACTCAGACCATTAGGGCAAATTGGAGCCATGAATAAGCCTAATGTGCATGTTTTTAGACCGTGGAAAGAAACCGGAGTACCTGGAAGAAACCCACACAAGCACGGGGAGAACATGCAAATTCCACACTGAAACGGCCCGAGCCTGGGAATCGAACCCGAACTCGGACCTTCTTGCTGTGAGGCGAACGTGTTAACCACTGCGCCACCGCGCCGCCTAAATCCGTTTAGTCCAACACAATAATATGAATAAAAGTTATAAAGAAACACAATCTACGTACGAGGTCATCCTGACTTGCAGCTACTGACTAGACTTCAATACAGACAGCAGTAGCTAAGACCTTGTGTAACTTCAATTACAGTCATTATCTCCAGCCTTGCTGTGCCCATAAGGCTAGCAAAACAACAGAGCCTGGTAATATTCTTAAACTATAGTTACCAAGCTGAGGGTTTACTGAAACAAACCACTAGACTACGTTGGCAGCTCAAGTTAAACTCTTCAGCTGTCTGTTGTATTGAACAGATAACTTTCTACATTTTAGATGGTCCCATCTTAATCAGGGCAGCTTGCTAGGTGCAAAAGAATCAACAGGATGGTTTTATTAAATGCTACCTATATCAGGGATGGGAACTGCAGGATGATCGACCAGTTGTGGACCAGATAATGAAAATGTTTTAACAGTTAATATTAGCTAATGCTAGCAAAGACAAGAGAGCTGACCGGCTAACATGATCATTTAGCTACCAATGGATGTGATTCCTGTTAAGTAACCATTAGCATTATATACCATAAAATGGTAAAGGTTCTGGCTGCTGTATTTATATGTGTTGCATTTGCACCATTGCTTTAAAACTCTTGGCTCGTTTGTCTGAAGTAGCAACAGCAACTGATGGGTCAGTTGGTTAGTTGGTTTTGGGCAGGGGTGTTAACCTCATTTTCACATAGGGCCATAAAGCTAAAGGTTTAAAGGTTATTGTGGGCTGAACATCTATTCTAAAAGGGCAATCATAAAATCTGCATGGCAAAATGATTGGTGTATTCACTTGCATTTTCTGACAACGCATAACAGCGACAAGCTAGCATGCAATCTTTCTTGAGTCGTGAATGACTAGCTATTTACTGGAAAGAAGCTGCCGCCACCTAGTGGAAGGATGATGAATTAGGTTTCATGGTAATGGTCGATGCAAAGAATGTACAATAATCATATTCCTTGAGAGTTATTGCGGGCCACATCAAATGAGTTGGCGGCCTGGATTTGGCCCACGGGCCTTGAGTTCAACACCTGTGGACTAGTGGAAGAATATTGAGATTTTTCACAGACTTTCATAGATTTTTTTTTGGTTACACCTCATTTCTGGTCTAATTAGTAAACATTAACATAATTTGATGAGGAAAACTGAATATTTACAGATGAGTATGCATTTCTTCTCGGCTTCAAATTTAAAACCGTATAAAATAAAATAAAATAAAATATTGTTTTATTTTTTTTAGGTAGCATGCTACTATTCAGTTATTTTAGTTTTTGTTATTCTGACCTAAGTCCAACTCTGATGGTCCTGGTGTTTCCAATTGTTAGATTCTGGCTTCCATTACATGTGAAATAAATTGGACTGAGAAGAATCTAAATGAAATGCCTAAAACAATGCCAATATTACATGCCCTGTTAGGCTGGACTTGCCTTCGCATGAGCACTTAGTAATAAAAGGTATTTGTCATGTCTGATCAGGTTTTACCCCTTAGACAGTCGCTGGTATTTGCGTCACTACTTCTCTTTGCTCATCACCTTTTCTTTCCTCAGCTTATGAGTTTCAGGCAGCATGGTAGGACGACATCCCCCCCCTCAAGGTCTACCGCCCTTTCCCGTGGGTGCTGTTTCCTTGGAAACCATGTCAGGGTTGACTGGGGGAGTGCAGATGGATTGCCCTTTATCAGGTTACATGATTGGCCCATTAAAAAGATGCAGGCTGCCACTCTTGTGGTGAGCCCAGTCTCATCCAGACTGCAGCCACTGGTACATACTAATCCAGATAGGATAAGAAGATATGAAAATGAACAGAACCACGAAAGAAAAGGTAATGAATACCAGAACATTCTGCTTTTTAGAGAGAGAGAGAGAGAGAGAGAGAGAGAGAGAGAGAGAGAGAGAGAGAGAGAGAGTGATCGAGCACCCGATGTTGTGGCAACTGGACAGTGAAATCCAGAGACCTAATCCAGCCTTTAAAATCATGGTACCATCTCATTTGCATTTGTGCCTGAGTGTAAACACTGACAGAAAGGAGTGTGTAGCCCAGCACTGTGTTAATCACTTAACAACTCATTCTCAGGCCTAATAAAAATAATGTACCTGTATTAATTACATATTATATAGTTTTTACTACCTATTATTTCATAACACACAGTATTACAATGACTGTATTCCGAATCCATATACTCTGAGTGAAAAAAAACAAAGACAATAGTCCGAAGAATCTTGATGCACTATTGTTAAGAAAAAAATACACTATTTAGCAAATAGTATAAAAAACAAAAGGAATATAAATGGTCCCAAAACAGCGTCTTGTGGAACATCATTTATATTTTATTTTATTTTTCATTCATTTTTTGTACAATTATATAGTGAATTAATGGCACTGAAACCAAAGTCATGTTTAAGTCAATTACATTGAAATGACTGATTGTTAGCTCTTGGGCCAGCGTTTTAGATATGATATGCAAGACACCAATTCGTTGCACATTGGTCATTTTTCAGAAACTGCTCCATCCATGCCTTTATCCCAGTAGCTAACTTGCTAAAACTGGCAGCACAGTGTCATAACGGTTAGCAGGTTCACCCCACAGCAAGGCCCTAGGTTCAAGTCCCGGGGTCCGCAAAAGTGTTTCTGTGTGGAGTTTAACTCCATTTCTTTCCACAGTCCAATGACATGCACATTAGACTAATTGGCTCTCCTAAATTAGCCCCAAATGTAAGTGTGTCCGATGAACTTCTAATGAGGCCTTCTGACGAACTGCCGAGCTGTTCAGGGTGTATTCTGCCTTCACCCAGAGTAGGCTTGGATAGGCTCTGGCCTCCCCATGTCCCTACTAGGATTAAGTGGTTTGACAGTCGACCGAAATGGTATACCTTAAAACTGTGGGAGGAAACTGGAGTACCTCAAGGAAACCCTCACAAGCACGAAAAGCCGTGGAAAAACACCTGGTTTAAATCCACATTCCTGCTGTGAGGCGAGAGAGCTAACCACTGCCCGCCAACTAAGGTTCAGTAGTAAACTGAGTCAGAATATACTCACCATCATTTGTAAAACAGGATATTTCAAGGACGTTATGCATAAAGAGGCATCATTTAAGACTCATTTAAGACAAATGAAGTGACTGAAGCCATAACTCATACATTGAGAGTCTCATACACGTAGCAATGCTTTCTGCTAAGACAGAACATCTTCTTGATATGATAAATGTGACACAGGCTTCTGCTCTTTGCATGCTCGTACATGTGGTTAGGATTTATTATATCTGATAGCAGGTTGCCAATTAGATGAAAAATGTAAACAATTTATTAGGAATCAGTAAATTTGAATGAATTAATTCATATTTATGATTTTTTTTTGTATGTACATATATCCACTGATGACAGTGATTCCTATTAGCCAAGTCTTTTCGCTTGCTCTTTTGACAATTATATATCTTTTCCAACCTAATTTGCATCGGTGAACAGCAGCTTTTTTAATGCCTAATTAGGATCTAACGAGTGGTTATATTAAGAAGAGTGCCCGGGTTCAAGCCTATTAGTTGCTTGGCTGCCCATAACATTTCATTCCTCCCTTAGTACTTCCGTATTGTAGGCATGATTGTGAATGAGTCTCTCTCTCTCTCTCTCTCTCTCTCTCCTTTTATATTAGAAATGCTAAAAATAGCCCCCATTATCCCGAACGCTTGGTAGAGTGTGTCAGCAATCAGTATAGCAAGCATGCTGTGCAGAAATTACAATAGCCATCTCTTACACACATTTCTCCATACAAAAGCTTCACCCTCTGGAGAAACAATAGTGGCTAATTTATAGGAGAGAGAAGCTTTATAACCACATTTGATCTTATCTGTTTTTATGTTGTCTTGGGAAGTACACATGGTCTTTAGCGTGATGGTTAAAAAAAAAAAAAATCTGGGTCAGAACTGGTGGTTTATCACAGTGGTACATCAGCGAATTAATCAGACAATCATCCGACAACATTGCATTGAAATATTCAAACAGAGGTCAAGTGCTATACTTACTATTGATGCCAAACATCAGATTGGGAGGTAAGTGATCTTAGTGACATGAACTAAGGCATCGTTGTTGGTGCCAGCTGCTGCTTTGAGTATTTTAGAAACTGCTGACCTCCTTGGATTTTCACGCACCACCGAATTAAAATTTTACACAAAATGTTGCAGCAAACAAAAACACCCATTGAGCAGCAGTTCAGTAAATAAAAACTCAGTGTTAATGAGAGAAGGCTGAAACGAATGGTTCGGATGATTTTGAGCTGAAAATACATCTACAGTAACTCAGATAAGCACTCTTTACAATTATAGAGAGCATAAAAGCATCTCAGAGTGCACAGCACGTTAAACCTTGAAGTTAATAAGCTACGCAAGCAGACGACTTCATCAGATCGTGTCAGCCAAGAACAGGAATCTGAGGCTACAGTGCACATAGGTTCAAAAATGTTACAAAACGTGTGCTATGGCAATTTTTACACTTTGTGTGAACTCCTGTAATTTCCCTGAATTTGTAAAAACTAAAATCGAGCTCTTAAATAATCCGAATAAAATCCTAGTAAGACAATTCAGTAGCAAACCAGCAGATTGATAAAAAAAACATAAGTATCACATTTCAACTTGAGAAGTTTATTATAATAATGTCTAACATTACATGTTATCACATTATATATTCATGTTATCATGGCATGCAAAATGATCACGTTATAGAAATATAATATTTAATATTTATGATGTTAAATGTTTCAGGTTAAAACAATATGTTTTCATGTTATTTTAACAGGGGCAGTGGTGGCCTGGTGGTAGGGTACTGGCGTACTGATCCGAGTAACCCAGTCATGTCTTTCACTGTCTGTAGCGAGAGGCATGTGAAAAAAAAACATTGCCGTCATTCATAAGGAGTAGGCCACTGGGTTGCCGTCAAAGTTGCTGTTTCTGCCCTGCGATGAGAAGGGCGCCAGGCTCCCCGCGACGCTATTAAGGATTAAGCGGTTTCGAAAATAAATGAATGAATTAATGTTATTTTAACATATTAAGTTATCATGTTATAACAATAAAAGTTTAATTTTACTATATTTATCATCTCAAAATGTGACTCTATTTGTTTTAATAATATATTTTCACATTTTTCTGACAAAGAACCATATCATTTTACAACAATAAGCTTTTTCTGGTTTTAATGATGTAGTATGTTGAAAAAACATGACAACATATTGTTATAACCTGAAAAAGCTTATTGTTATAAATTGATAAGTTTATATGTCAGCAAAATTTGGAGATCTATTATTATAAAACTAAACATTTCACATACTAAAATGATGATTATTATATTGTTATAACATCGAACACTAATTGTTATATAATATATGTCAGTATATCAAAATAACCTGAAAACATATTGTGATAAGATGAAAAGTTTAACATTACAGCAAAAAACGTTTTACACAGTAACCTAATGCCGATCTTCTTTCCTTTTACCTGAGTCACAGAAATACAGTGCCATTATATGAGGAGAGAGATATGAGGAGAGGAGATATGTATCATAGTGTCCCTGCCCATGGTCCTGAAACAACTGTTTTACTTAGAAGACAAACTTTAAAATGCCTTTATGTACATTTTAGACTGTTTGGACTAAACAGTGACAGATATGACTGTTACATATCTGATGTTGAAACCTTTTGTAATAAATATGAGATAATATTTAAATTATTTAAATGTTTTTATTCACAGTCCTTGTGACTGCGGCAATTTAATTTAAAGGCTTGAACAGTTTGCCTATTCTTTGTATAAGTCATGGGTTCCCCAAACTAGTTTTTTTTTCTCTTTTAATAAAAATTATCTTAAAAACACACTATAAACACAATAGTTTATATTCATACTTTTATTTTAACATTACAGGCTAGCATGTCTAAGATTCAGTTTTTCAAACACACTGCAAAAAACAGATTGGTTAGAAATTCAAACAGTGTAATTGGATATCAGAATAATGGTTTAATAACCGATATTTTGGTTGTCAGAAATATTGGTTGTCAGTAGATTAGAAAAAAATTTCGTTCAATGTCAGCTCAGACTGCAGTCAGAGAAAACATTGTTGAAATAGTTTCATGTATAGTTTACAAGCAATGGGTCTCTATGTACAGACACTAAGTAGACATTATAGCTGGACTGTCCAGGTAGGAACATATATAGACCTACACACACCCCTTTGGAAAAGCCAATCGTAGACAAGATATATGACTAAACGTCTTAGTAGTTTGAGGCAGCCATTGTCTTGGTTGGGTACATTGGAATCATTCATATTGGTTGGATTTACCAATATATTTGTTGTTTTTACCAATCCCACTAGGGTCACGGGAAGGCTGGTGCCCATCTCAGCCAACACTGGGCGAAGGCAGGGTACACCCTAAACAGCTTGCCACACACACAACCATTTACACTCACATCCAACAGCCAGTGAGCCTAATGGAGGGAGGAAACCAGAGTACCTGAAGAAAACTCTTCAAGCAAGTGGAGAACATGCAACATCCACACAGAAATACCTTAGTGCAGGCCATGCTAAGTTAATCTTGCATACTCACAGTACCATCAGTTCATATTCCACCATGGTTTTAGGACTTGGGGGAAAAAAAACAGAGAACTTAAAGAAAACTCATGCAGGCTTTGGGATGTAAACTTCATACAGATAATAATCTGAACTCAGGAGCTGTGAGTTGGCAGTGTGGCCTGCTGTGCTATCCACGGCCACTTTCAACAGACATATACAGAAAAACGATGCATATGCACACAGCCATCCCTAACAATGATTCCCAGCAAATTTAGAAAATGTTACATGACCACCACCAGTTCAACCCCTCCTTACGTGCGACTTATGTGTTTAGTTTTGCCTACTGATGATAGCTAATGGAAATGAGTTTAAGTCCTTAATAAGCCTAGCTTTGTTTACCAGAGAGCCAAGCTGAGGAGATGACTCTCTGGGGGTGAATGAGAGTCCCATAGGGTGACGGCAATTAGCAGTAGTAGAAGGAGGCCGTCCTGGCAGCATTTTTTTTATCTTCTGATTGTAATTCTGTAAAAGAAACAAGCTTTATTGCCCCAAGGCAACAGTTGACATTGCATTACAAGCTGCAGTGCTGCTCAGCGCCCACCATTATTCTCATGTATATATACATCATGACTAAAAAGAAAACCCTGTTACTAATTCATCTACATAAAGGACTACAGTAGTGCCTCAGGGCATGAACAAATGAGAGCAGTTAGCAAAGCACCCTCCCTTCCTTCCTGCCTTACCACCCCTCCCTTGCGTGTGCACCCACTGTCGACTGCTCTGTTAACTTGTCACTTGTAATCGCCAAAAATGCAAGGAACCATATGCCATGCTGTTTGTTGGAACAACCACCCCCAACCTCCCTACACGCTGCTGGCATGCTACTTCACTAGCAATTGGTGGCATGTCTCTACAAAGGGACGATCCCTCGAGCAAAGTGACAGGCGGCGCGGATGAAAGCGACGCCTGCTCCTCTCTGCCGTGTGATTCCACGATTTGCCATCTGTGATCCGAGTGGAATCCCTGCGTTCACTTTCATTTGTTGCATAATAGAGGAATGCTCCAATACTGTAATGGTGGGAAGCACGCCTCGTGCTAGCAGGCACATCAAGCAGCAGATTCGAGAGATTCCAGAATGGGGAATCCCCCCTCTCTTATACGATGTCATCATACGCTACGGTTGATAAGCTGTTCTTATTGGCAGTCAGTTAAGAGACATTAGCTTGTGCACATTGCCCACACTTGCAAGGTAAGCTAAAAGAAAGATTAAACATATCGATATGTGAGTAGATTGTTAGGGAATGTTTTCTGAGAAACCTACTGTGTAGAGTGTGTGGTTTGTGTTTATAAAGACCTGGTGTTGTACTTCATTGAGCATGGTGCTCTATATATGGCTGGCACTATTTAGAGGAAGCTATAG
>JBCNYG010000008.1:22454898-22468322 GCA_039654305.1 Porochilus rendahli | reverse complement strand
GGCTGAGATGGGCGCCAGCCTCCCCGCAACCCTAATTAGGAATAAGCGGTTCAGAAAATGAATGAATGAATGAATGTCACGTGATCATGTCTTGTTTCTACCAGCAACCCAGACCTAATTTGCCTATGAACACATGGCATGGTATTCTTTCTTCTTTCTACAAGTGCATCCTTGGTTTAATGTATATAAATGGAAGTGCATATGAAATGTAAAAGTGCCTAGCTTTTAATTTTACTACTTTATTATTTTGTATTTGTTAGTTTAAATACCATTACTATTGCCATCAACTTGCCTTACATGAAAAATGTTCTGTCCCATGTCAACACATTTGGGGCTCAAGAGTGAATAAGAAATTAGACTTAAATGTTCATAGGGCTCATGCTGACACTGATGATCACATCAACATTCACTCACTGCATAAACCTCTGCCTAACTCCTGCCCATCAGGAACGAATGAATGCGTGTGTTTGTGTGTGTGCGTATGCGTCTGCATGAGTCACAAAAGCATGTGTACATATTCTCTCTAATGTGCGTGAATGTATCAGTGAGTGTCTAGTGTAGCGGAAGGAAGGCTACAGGTCGGATTCAAAGAGCACTCATGATTTAATCATAGCGGTACTTGTTAGGGGGTGGGGAAACAGTGAGCTCACTCACTATTCAGTTCCAGGATAGCAAGTTCTCCTGCACAAAGATTATCCTGTCAGCTTTAACGAGGGCGAGGGTGAACCTACAGAGTGTCACACACATACTCACTCACACATACGCACATACACACACACACACACACACACACACTTGACGTCAGAAGCTTACGTACACTGATCATATGTTATCATGATATTCAAGTCAATGTCATTATCAGTATATGTAAGTTTCTGACCTCAAATGTGTGTATATGTGTGTCTGTTTGTGTGTGTGTGTGTGTGTGTGTGTGTGTGTGTGTGTGTGTGTGTGTGCATAGCACTTCATAGTTTCTTCACTGCCAGTACATTATTCGAAGTGTGTGTTTTTTTTGACAGAGGTAAAGGTAAGTCTGTTATCCCCGGTTTTCAGAGCATGAAGCAACTAGGTGTTCAACTCCTCCTCGACTGGGTGCTAGTCCTTCGCAGGTTACCTTCCCAGTACCCATTCATACTGCTGGGTGGACGGAGGCACACTTGTGGATAAGACCTTGCCTAGGGTTATTAGTACAGTGGAGGTCTAACTGGGCAACCACTTGGTCATGAGCCCAGCACCATAGCCACTACACCACTGGCTCCACAGACCGGTAGGATAGTGGGATTGACAGAAAAAAAAAAAAAAAACAGGTCAAAAGTATGCATATACATAAATTAATAAATTATAAATTATACATATCATTCATTCTAAAAGTTCCAATGTGTCTTTAACTTGCCATGGCCAAAGAAGCTCAACTTTGTTTTAGTGACTATGATTGATTAGAACTGGTTGCTTACAACACAGCCCCCACTGAAGAGCAGTGGTGGATTAGTGGCTAATGCGATGGGTTACTGATACAAAGGTCAGAGGTTCAATTCCCACTATCACCACTGTCGAGCAAGGCCATTAAGGTTCAGTTGTTCAGTTGTATAAATATGATAATTGTAAGTCGCTCTGGATAAGAGCATCTGCCTGACTGTAAACACAGTACGGTGAAAAAGTCTACATTTAAGTCAGGTCTCTTAGGTGCATTTCTAAGCAAATGATGATTCCAGGATCACTTCCAACAGTTGTATAATAAGGTGTAACCGCTTTGCTATGATTACCCAGCCACTTTTGTATAAGATAGAATAAAATTTAATTAATCCCACACTGGGTAAGTGTACATGTTACAGCACAAGTGCCAGGAACATGAAAAAAGTGATCAAGGGTCAAACAAGCTTCAACAGAAATTATTAATAAATGTAAGAATTTTTCTAGGGGTTATAGAAAGAAAAAATATACAAATAAGCATGACTATATATCTTTAATACATCTTCCAAATATACAGACAAGGTGGATGAATGGTTCTGTAATTGTAATGCACATATGGTGAGCAGGTTGGATAAAATGATTATAAATATTGGACATGATGCAGGCGTTCAGTTTTAATTTTCTTGGTGTCGCTCATGTCACAGGTGTTTCTTTAAAAATACTCGTTTTATTTTCTTCTATTTGTGTTTTCTTCCAAGACATTTTTCACTTTTTGGATCAAATGCCACTTGTGACTAATTGATCTGATTAAAAAAATGTCATTTTAAAATGGCAAAGGCCAAACTTGTTATATGCAAATTAATGTGCGCGCACGAAATGATCATATCATGCAGAGATTCTTCTGGTAAGGAAGGTGCCCTGAAAGGAAATCTAGTGGAATGGACTTCAAAAAATGTTCTTTTACAGTGTCTTCATTTCTGTCAACCCTCTACCCCCTCCCTCCCACCCGCACCCTTTCTTTCAGTTCCTGCCATGATCACATCCTATCCTAACACAACCCGAGCTGAACAAGGTCATTTGACAGAGATGAGTTGCACAGCGCATGGTGAGAAGCCCATCAAAGTGCGCTGGGAAAAGGAATCCCACATCATCAACCCCGACATAAACCGCTACATGGTGAGCGTCAAGGAAGTGGCTGATGAGGTCATTTCCACCTTACAGGTGAGCAAGTCACAATTTTATCCATTTTTATTACTGGTACAATAACAGTATCTTCAGATCACTGACTACAGAGTATGCATTGTGACGATATATGGAAATATTACTATACCTTCATGGCATTTCTTTATTTTTTTACTTTACATAGATCCTGCACACAGTCAGAGAGGATTCTGGGTTTTATTCCTGCATTGCCATTAACTCTTATGGTGAAGATAAGGGGATTATCCAGCTTATTGTACAAGGTAAGATCCCTGCAATTCAGGAATTTTTAAACATTGATATATTTTTTTCATGATCATGTCATACAATCTATTATCACCCTAAAATATTTAAAAATTGCTCCATGGGAATTATTCAGATTTAATGAGTAAGGTCCAAAATCTTTATTAATAATTAGGAAAGCTACTCATATTCAGAATCAGGTTATGCGACTGGTTAAATTGATTTTCAGGACTTTCCATTACACTTATGTAAAATACCTCCCAATTTTCTAGATTTTTCTTGAAAAAATTGCATAAGTGCCTTTGAACATTAACTTTCCAACTTTTCATTTCGGGGTCAGTGGTGGCCCAGTGGTAAGATTACTGAGCCCAAGGTCGGGGGTTCATGCCTCACTATCACTGGGTTGTCACTGCTGTCCCTCCAGTGCAGCTAACTGGGTTAGCAAAGGCTGGCCATGTCTCTCACTGTCTGTGGTGAGGCCCTGTCAAGCTGTCCAGGGTATACTCTGCCCTCGCCCAGAGCCGGCTGAGATGGGCACCAGCCAACCCCCTTAGTGGTTCAGAAAATGAATGAATGAATAAATTAATTTTCCATTTCCTTTAAGCCTCCAAAAACATCAGTGGACAGAAAAATAAGGTCCAAAGATTTCGAGTAACTTTCTATTAAGTACAATGCAGTATATACATACAGATAATATTAAAAAACAAACAAAAAAAACATTTTGGCATCAAAATAATATCAACAAAAGAAACTTCTGATTATTTTCTGCTGTAGAAAATTTCTATAAAAGCACTTTGGAAATTAACAATGACTAACAGTTCAAATTTAAATTCAAATTTTATTTTTCACATGCAAATTATACACAGTACAATATGCAGTGAAATGCAAAGTTATCAAATGTCCTCACTAAACATTTATTTCTGTAAATATACAAAACAGTATTTTTAATTACAGCTGCCCCATGCTTTGACTTTAGCAGCTTAGCTCTGCTTGCTCTTTCCTATTTTCCCAAAGTTATCGATTTTAGCCCCAACAGACTTTTTTGTTTTCAAGATTGAGCAAATAAGCCTTTTTTTTAACAAGGTTTTTTTTTTTATTTTAAGTTTATGCTTTCAGCATCTTCACAGCCATAAGTATGCAATAGGCTTTTGTACATGATGTAAACAAAGGATTCTTTTCCCTCTGATAACCTTAGATCGCCCCGACCCTCCTGAAGTAGAAATCAGAGAGGTGAAAGATCGAACTATTGCACTTCGCTGGACAATGGGATTTGATGGCAACAGTCCAATCACAGGATATGACATAAATTACAAGAACAAATCAGGTAAAGAATGCTTCGAAATATAAAAATGTGTAAACAAACAAAAATTCAGCATTCGCCAAGTAAATCTGGGTCAGCTTCATTAACTTTCGATGTCATGAAATAATTGTGCCAATGTTTACCTTTTAACTGTGCACTTTTCCCCTATAGCTTCCTGGGCAATGTCCCAAACCACCAAAGATGTCTCACCCCAGCTGAACCAGGCCACCATTATTGAGTTGCACCCTGCCTCCACCTACAACATCCGCATGTTTGCTAAGAACCAGATTGGAGAGAGCCGGCCCAGTAACGAGCTTACCATCACTACAGACGAAGCCCGTGAGTGGCTTTTCAGCAAGCATGTTCACATACTGTACACTGACACTGAGTCTTCTACCAGCAAATCCTAACATTATAAGATCGATTGCAAACCTGGTTTTAGTCCAGCAAACATGAGTCACCAGTCTTAGTTTAAAATAAAGGTTCTGAGTTACTTTAGTTAAAAAATGACACAAAGAAATATTAGATTTCTGTGCATGTCACTGCAGTCTGCTTATTAATTTTGTGAAGTCTGTTGCCATCTAGTGGAAGCTTTTTATTTAACGATGTATTGTCTGTTTTTCAGCAAAATGTGATGTGTATGGTGTTTGATTTCCTTAGCTCCTGACGGTCCTCCCCAGGATGTGCAGCTTGAAGCTATATCATCTCAGAGCATTAAAGTCACTTGGAAGGTAAAAGCTTCGAGTTAAAGCTTGAGTTAACTAAAAGCAGTGTGTGCACCATGGTGGTGTAATGGCTTGCACATCCGCCTCATAGCAAGAAGATCCTGCGTTCGATTTCCAGACTCGTGTGCTTCTGTGTGGAGTTTGCATGTGGTGTTTTGTGGCTGCATGGGTTTCCTCCGGGTACTCCAGTTTCCTTCCACAGTCCAAAGACATGCACCTTAGGCTAATTGGGTGTTCTAAATTGCCCCGATGTGTGTGTGATTGTGAATGATTGTGTGTGTGCTGGCCCCATGATGGTTTGGCGAGCTGCTCAGGGTGTATCTTACCTTCGTCCAGTGTTGGCTGAGATGGGCACCAGCCACCTATGAACCTAATAATTGCAGTAATTTCTTCATCCCAAGGGAAAGAGTAAGCTAAGTGTCTTTTAGCAGTACAGTAGTTTATGTAGAGTAGGATGAAAACGCATTGCTAAAATTGATAAATGGATACTAATAATACTTAGTTAATGCAGTATGGTATACCATATAATGAATATTAGACAACTTTATTTGAGATGCTATACTGTGCATTCATACTGTATGTTGATGATATGTTTCACCATTCGTTTCCTTAAAACTTATCCTTTTAGTTTTTTATCACACCTTACAGCATGTACTGTACATTATCCTTTAAACCTTTTTAATGTACATGTGTTTAAACTTCTAGGCTCCTCACAAGCACCTTCAGAATGGTTTGATCCGGAGCTATCAGGTGTGTTATAGAGAATATGGGACTGGTGGAAGCCCCCAGTACAACACCATCAATCTGGACACAACCGGTGACACTGAGACCATCACTCTGGACAACCTGAAGAAGTACACACAGTATGAGGTGCGCGTGCAGGCTGCCAATCGTGCAGGAATGGGGCCCACATCCGAGGAAGCCATCATCACCACACTAGAAGACGGTAATTCTTCAGAGGCCAAGAAGGATGAGAATGAGATTAATTATGAGAGAAAAACACATTTTGCACACCAACACATATAGTTCCTGACACAGAACATCGATTATTCAATTCAATGACATTCACGAAGCCTGAAGCACATAATTAAAAAAAAAATAATTAAAATGTGATTTTTATGATTTATTTTTTACTCACTTATTTGCGAAACTACTCACTCCTATTAGGGTTGCAGGGACGCTGGAGCCTATCTCAGACAACACTGGGTAAAGGCCAGATACACCCTAAGCAGCTTACCAGACCATAGCAGGGCAACATACACAATCACTCACACTTACACCCTGGGGCAATTTTGAACAGCCAGTTTAGGGTTAAGGTCATGTTGAGGCAGACATGGTAACCACTATGCAACAGTGCCATCCTGGTTTATGTCATATATTTTTAAAATTATGTGATGAACACAGGTAAACTCAAGCAAAGCAGGTGCTTTTATAGCTTATATTTACATATTATAACCCTGACAGTGAGGTCAGATGAGCTCTGTACTTCAAACAAAGCTAAGCACTTTATTGCTAACAGTGTACTTTGAAACTACTACTATGTGAAGATGTTTTAGCAAAAACTACAAAGAAACACACACACACAAAAAAAACTAAAACAACATGCTGTGTTTTAGTTTTCCAATTTAAAGCATGATCAGTAAGCCAGCACCCTACCATGGGCCACCACTGCTCTTGTAAGCCAGGAATGAACATATAATAGAGAAGTGGCGTTAATATGGCAGCAACCAAAATCCTAAGGAGACCAGAATCTGTGACCTGAGGAGGAGGGAAACACAGAAGAGAGGAAGGGAGAGCAGATAGACACAGTAAGAATTTATACATCAAGGTATAGTATACACTCCTAGGTGTCCTGTAGTTTGCAGAGGACTATACAGTAGAAAATGTCATATTACATCACGTGAAGAGTTTCCAAGACTGTCACACATATACAGCATTTCTACAAATATTCATAAGATAATGTAGTTTTATTGGATGGCATGGTGGCGTAGTGGTTAGCATGGAGTTTTGTGTGACGTTTTCATGTTCTCCCTGTGCATGTATGGGTTTCCTCGGGGTACTCCAGTTTGCTTCCCTAGTTGAAAGACATACGCATTAGGCAAATTGACTTTTCCAAATTGCCCATAGATGTGTGTGTGTGTGTGTGTGTGTGTGTGTGTGTGTGTGTGTGTGAGTGTGTTGGCTGTGATGTACTAGCAAGCTGTTCAGTGTGTACTCAACCTTTGCTGAAAATCAGGTGAGATGCGGCTTCATTCCTATGTTCTCTCTCATAGTTCCAAGCCGACCACCTGAAAATGTTGTGACTACAGCCACAACGCCAGAGACCATTTCTCTATCCTGGGCTCCTCTACCAAAAGAAGCCCTGAATGGCATGCTCCTTGGCTATCGTGTCATTTACTGGGCTAACTTACCAGATGGAGGTGAGTCAGCCATATACATATATGACAAACACTGCATACAGTATATTAGCTCAGGACGCATGCAGGACATAAACTAATAAATTAAAAACTTTACTTTAAACACATTCAGTTGCATATAGACGTTTTTATCGTGTAGATCAACTCTACGAAGAAATGGGCACCATTTGGCGTCCCAATCTGCCAAAGTCGCTGAAGCTCAACCTTCTCAAGTGTACTATTGAGCCTATTTTAATGTATGGCTCAGAGACTTAGACCCTCACAGCACGCCTTCAACCTCAACCTTTGCTATACCAACCAACTGTGTAGAGTTTAGGGTCTGTCCTGGATATTTCACCTACCTCTTGGTAAGGGCTAGCAAATATTAAAACTCCTCCTGTGGAAGTTAAAATTATCCCCAAATCATCTCATAGGATACCGGGATAAAAGTAACGGAGCTGAACTCTGCCATGGAGGAGCCTGATTGCTATCAAGGGCACGTGTGAGCCATCTTGGCTACGGCTGACGATGACGACGACTGTATTTACTGACTTTTACTGATACATATGCAAAGCAAGACTTGTCAGCCCTCACTCTACCCTGTTCATTAGGACTACCACGAGATAACCACTTACCAAGGCTGAATTAGATGTTGGTTTAGACCCAGCAGACATTTTAATTTATGTGATGCTGATATGAGTGTACCAAACTCAGATCTTGTAGAGTAAAGTTTTAATTGTCCTCTAGCTCTCGATCGACTATAGATATTAGTATGCAGACTGTTTTTTCAATGAGATGTTTAAAAAACACATTTTAAGCTGCCACACATGGCATACTTATACCAGGATCTGCCAAGTTCGTATCACTGCTGTGCTAAGAATCAGCCACCAGTGGGCGTCCTATGGCGGTCCCTTTTCAACTGACAGGGTAGGTGGAGGTAGGTACAGTATAAGCTAAAATACACTTCAGAGAGCTTCTTGATAAGGTATACAAAGGGAATATCAAGTAGATTTCTATCTTCTGTGACATGTCCTTTTACTTAGGGAATGGATTTTCTTTATTTAATTGAATGTCCACAGAATTTTTAAATGAATATAATGTCTTCAACTAAAGGACTTTAAAATAAATTGTGGGAACGTATTAGACTTTCAAATATGAACTCTGATTATCTACAAGAATATAAATTGTATAAAATACAGTGATTTGTAATTTACTATCCAGGAACCCAAACAAAAACAAACAAACAAACAAACAAAATGTACAGGTGGTATAAAATAATATGGGGTAATATATCAACAATTATTATAAAAACACTTGAAAGAAAGCGATTCAAAATATTTTATTCTTTCAGTTTATACACAAAAGCACAAAACTTTGACCAATGGTGGACTTTTTTGTAATCTGCATTTTATTAATGAAACTATACCTCTACTGATCAATCCAATCCAAATCTAATTTATTTCTGGCCTAAAAGTGAAAAGATGCTGTTGGTTTCCAATAAGCTTGAAAACTTTGTGCGGGATACATGACGTGCTTTAGCTGCCATTTTGCTGGCAAGGTTTGAGTATATAAGCGTTCAGGTACAGAGGAGATTTTTAGATGCTGCCAAGTCTTCTCACTCATCAGCTATACTTGATGATGAAACAGTTCTTAACTGGTGAGACTGGTTTGGTACAGGGATGTCCAATCTTAGCCACAAAGGGCAACACCTTTTCCTTCTGTTTCAATTTGGAAGCTGGGTGGCAGCCATCTTGGTGAGACCACCTTGCTTTAAGATCTCAAAATGGAGCCATTGAAAACATACAAGAAAAAGAATTAGAAATTAAATGTACATCTTGGATGTAATTATTCATATTTTCCCATCTTTTCCTGCTGATTGAGTAAAACTTTTATCAGTAAAATGGTCTCACCAAGATGGCTGCCATCCAGCATAAAAACTGGAGTTGTTTTGAACAATCTAGTCTATTTTTTTATTTTTTTTTTGAGACCAGTGATTGAAACACGTGGAAGGTGTGGCTACTGCTTGGTTGAAGTGAAAACCTGCACCCACACCCACCCTTTGCGGATAAGATTGGACACCCCTGGTGTACTTGAACGGATACCCTTTATTGTTGATTTATTATCTTAAATATTCAGTACAATGTCTATTGTTAATGCACCCTAACCAACTTTCTACCACTCAAGGACCTTGAGGGCTTCCGTGCAGCATGAAGCGCAGTGCGAGCTGAGCACCACTGAATAAAAAAAGCACCAAACCATGAGTTTTATTTGAAATGTCATGTTCTCTAAAGCTACAGTTTGTAAATGGTGGATATCGAGACTAGGATTGCGTGTTTGGTTCCCTCATTTTTATTCCCTTCTACAAACAAGTTATTAAAATAAATTGATCTTGATATACGTGGGATACAACTTGTCACGTAAGGGAAATCATATGGGAGCTACACTTTTAGGCACTGCCTAAAACTCTGTACTAGTTAATCTGTAAATATCTTACTTTGAAATCTAGATAAAGTAGCTGGCCTATTTCACCCGAGTGATATATTCCTGCAACAACATTTTTATTTACTTGATGTTCTTTTAAAAGCAAATTGCTTCACATCGCCTAAAAAAAGCCTGTCGAGCAGGCTATGCTCGTAAAAATGGCACTGATGGTGACGGATTACAAAGGAAAGGAAAGACAAGTAGGTTATTTTTAAAAACACAACATCTTGGCAAGGAAGTGGTAGAACGCAGCAATCCTTTCCGTCAATCCTGTCAAACAGCATTCCTTCCAATTTCAGTCAGGCAGAAGACTGGGTAGGTGCTATCCCTGAAATCTCAGCATGAACACATTGATGTCTACCTACTGATCATATGCTTTCATGATGGAACAATGCAGAAACCGGAGCACCCGGAGGAAACCCACACAAACACAGGGAGGCCATGCAAACCCCACACAAAAACTCTTATGCTACACATCAGTGGCCAATACTTTAGCAATTAGATGTCATCATCTTTTATCTGTCGCAATGACCAGGACCAACCAGACCAACCTGGGATTGGCTGATGACTAATGAATTGCGATGTGACTTTGTTTATAGCGAGTCAGCCCCACTCTCTTGTCCGTAACCACCTATGTCCAATGACAAGACCAGATTGAGACAACTGGAGATAGAGATGGATGCACTCCACAGTGCGTTGCTGTAACCACCTTCTCCTCCATTGAACCATGATGGTTTCTTCCACACGGTCAGCCGAAGTTCATTCTTTGCATGCATAGGTAGGCAAGCCCTAACTCACCGAGGGTTTGAGACCTAGCGGCTACCCTCCCCACATTTAGCCGGCCGGTCGAAGCCCTTGCCGGGTTGTTTCTGCTGTTGCATACAAACAGCTACGGGGAGCCACAGGTGACAGCTGAGTGTCAGGTGAGGACCAAAGTGGCTGAACCAAATGTTCTTTAATCAGAGATGCTACCTTTCCCTGATGCCCCAGACAGCCCTCTGAGATGAGCACAGCTGAATGATTGGATCTGATTGGTCAGGAGGTATGCACTAGTTTTGTAGAACAGCAGAGTCTGCAGTGTGATACTCAGTACATACTCGGGTCTCGCTTGCATCTTTATTTTCTCCAGATGTGTTTAATTGCGAAGCAACTCTGTGACCTAAACAGGAGAGTTATGTAACAGCTGCACAATGAGTTTTATTGCTTGCCTAAGTGTTTCACTCTGTTTTCTGTTTTATTCTCTTTTAACCCTATTATGTTGTAGTTTATTAATTTCTATTTAAATTAACTATTTTTATTGCATTGTTAAAATATATATTATATTATATTTCCTCTTTTTCATTTAAATTAAATTTAAATTAAAATGTTGCCCTGCTGTGGTCTGGTGAGCTGTTCAGGGTGTACATGGCCTTGTGTTGGCATTATTTCTTAGCTCCAGAGAAAGAGGGATTGTTTCAGGTGGTGTTGACATTACGTGGTAGGCCTTGGGCGGACTTTTGGGCAGCCCTCAGGTTTTGTATGCACAAATCATCTTTAATACAAATCATCGTTCTTCCACTATATAACCTGGAGATGAGACGGAACCAGGAGGCACCACGCAAAGAAGGTAAGCATCTGGAAGCAGTGTGATGTTACTCTGACACTTACATAAACATTGTTGGACATCAAGTATAGCCCTTTATGGCAGCAGCTCTTTCAGCAGAGTAACACCCTGTACACAATACAAAAATAATTCAGGAATGGTTCGAGGAAGACGATGATCAGTTCAAGGTGCTGACCTAGCCTCCAATTTCCCAACATCTCAATTACATTGGATACTAATCCTCTTGACCTGTTTTTTTTCTTTTATGTTTATTTTGTCCTGTTCAGATTTATTCCGTTCTACTCTGCTCCGTCTGTATACCAGAGGTCGGCTCTTTGTAAACTCTTTGTCACTTTCTTTTGTTGGTGGACAATTGCCTTTAAAAGTCCTACTTCTCTGTAATTACTGACCAGAATCAAACCAACCTTTGCAGGCTTATACTAGATTTTTCTCTATAATTAAAAAAAAGATCTATAATAATTATACTGTATTAATTATTAAATTATAAAGGGAAATTTAAACTCGGCATTTAACCCATTTAAAGTGAACACACACACACACACTTGCGCAGTGGGATGCCACATACTGCAGTGCCTGGAGAGCAGCTGGGGATTAGGTACCTTGCTCAAGGGCACTTTAGCCATGAAGGTGGAGGAAGTGCTGCTACACATTTCCTGCTGGTTCGGTAATCGAAACAGTGACCTTTTGGTCCCAAACCCGCTTCTCTAACCATTAGGCCATGTTCTAAAAGTTACCAGGGTTCGTCCGGGATAGATGACCTGTTGAACAATTCTATGGAACCGGATTTTTTATTTTTAAACCAGAAATGGAATAATTGGCATTACCAACTCTGTAGCCACACCTGACTGCATCACAGATATACAAGACCTCCACTGTGTAGCTCAACTGAGCTTGTTGTGTCTCTGATCTACTTTTTATTTTCTATTCTATACCTCTCTGTTCTAAAACATTTTTATCTATTTAATTTTATTTATTTATTTATTTATTTGATTCGATATACTGTATTAATCTCACAAGGGAAACCCGTCAATAGTGAGCACACACACTTGGAGCAGTGGGCAGCCACATCGCGGTGCCCGGTGAGCAGTTGGCGGTTAGGTGCCTTGCCAGGGCATATACACACAACCAATAACACTTACACTCACACTCAGCAACAATTTGGAACTGACAATTAGCCTAATGTGCATGTTTTTGGACTGTGGGAGGAAACTGGAGTACCTGGAGGAAACCCAGAAACATGGGAGAACATACAAACTCCACACAGAAACGCCAGAGCCTGGGACTCGAACCCAGAACTTTCTGTGATGAAGACATGCAACCACTACACCCCCGTGCTACCCCTGATGAATACAAAACTTTGAATTAGCAGGGAAGAACAGTCCTGATGTGGATTCAGAGGGATTTGGATAGACTTCGGAAAAGTCTGGTTGATACATTTTCAAAGGATTGTTGGAGTTAATACAATGGAAATACATAACCATTCTATAAATTTTTCAATGATTATAAGAATGATTGTACTGCATCTGTGCATCATGGACACATTCTAGTTTGTTTTATTTATTCAATTATTTGTTTGTTTGGTTGTGTCATTTAAAAAAAAACTCCATCTCTGTGGAAATGGAGTTAATGCATTCAGAGCATGGTTCATGTTAGAACCATGCACCTGTGTTTCTCAGACAGCTGCTCTCAGCTATCAGCATTGCCCTCAGCAGCACGGGAGAGGGAGGAGCAGCGCGTGCTCCGGTTTCACCCTGTGACGTAGAGCTTTGGACTTGCTCCACAGTGGAGTTTCATTCTAGCTTCATTCCCATTACAAGCCATGAATGCTGCTTCCTACCAGCTTTTTTAAATACATGCTTTCCTTTTCTTCCTTCCTGCTTTTTTTTTTTTTTTTAAAGACTGCTTAGAGCTATGAGTATAGCACATCACTGACATATAGAACAATACAAGCTAAATCAGGTAAGTTTACTTTCTTCTGGTTTCACCATCATCATCATCATCATCATCATAATAATAATAATAATAATAATAATAATAATAATAATAATAATAATAATAATAATAAT
>JBCNYG010000008.1:22333549-22358172 GCA_039654305.1 Porochilus rendahli | reverse complement strand
TCGGGTGCGCAGGACGCAGAGAAGTGCTAGGAACAATTTATTTACTGTAATCGACAATGTAAAAGTAATTGTACATTATTGAGAAGTGGTTAGCGTGTGCGCCTCACAGCAAGAAGGTCCTGGCTAAGGTGTTTCTGCGTGGAATTTACATGCTCTCTCGATGCTTGCGTGGGGTTTCTCCGTGTACTCCGGTTTCCTCCTACAGTCCAAAGACATGCACATTAGGATAACTGGCTGTTTCGAATTGCCCCTAGGTGTTGATGTGAGTGTGAATAGCTGAGTGTCGTCCCTGCAATGGTCTGGCAAGCTATTCATGGTGTACCACACTGTTGCCCAGTTTTGGCTGAGATAAGTTCCAGCCTCCCTGTAACCCTAATAGGATTAAGCCTATTCCAGGCTTGTGTTTTGCAGATAAAACTCTGTAATGAAAGGTGTATTTACAGTTGATATGTTTCTGTAGCAGCTTTCCCTTGAAAAAAAAAAAAAACAGCCAACACTTCTGCTCTCCTGTTAATGGGACACTCATATTTCTGTTGGTGGTGTTTGTTCTTCTACATTCAGAATAAATAATGCTTAACGCTCAGTGACAGGTATTGAGAGCAACCTCAAGAGTTCAGGAGTGGGACAAGTGCAGGAGTAAAACAACCCGCTACCACATGGGACAGCAGTAGGGCTCACATAGCACACACATATTTTTCATTTGTGTGATCACCTGGACATAATACTGTCAAGTGCATTTGACCATGTAATGGCCTTAAACTGAGCGGCGCAGTGGCGCAGTGGTCCACCGCAAAGCAAGAAGGTTACAGGTATGAGTGCGTGTTGAATGTTCTCCCCGTGCATGCTTATGTGGGTTTCCTCAGGGTACTCCTGTTTCCTCCGACTGTCCAAAGACATGCACATTAAGTTAACTGGCTATCCAGTTTGCCCCTTGGTGTGTGTGAGGCTTGCTGTAGGTTGGTGGGAGCAGCCATGCTATTCAACTTATAGACCAACCATCCCACCATCACATAATAAATATCACCATTACTTCAAGAAAGTTTATTTGTTAATTTTGTGAATATTATAAGAGCAGAAAGCCTCTCCTCTTTTTTCCCTCAGTTGATTTGGGCCAGTATCCAATGGGAAGCCTCGCATGAGCAGCACCATGTACCGGAATTCCGATGAGTCACAATGATATTTTTGATGTATTTACCCTTCATTCTAACTAATTCAACTCACTCAAGTGCTGAAGTGCTTAATCCTACTACTAGGGCCAAGGGAAGGCTGTAGCCTATTTCAACCGACACTGGGCAAAGGCGGTGCACACCCTGAACAGCTCACCAAATTACAAATTATGCACATTTAGCTAACTGGCTGTTCCACCTTTCCCTTAATTAAACTAATTTACAGAGGGCTAAAAATGTCACTGAGAATGTGTGTCGAGTTGAGTGGCGGTACCTGTGACGTCACTGCCGATCTCACTGTGAAAGGCCCAAACTGAATTACTGAAAACTGTCATTCATTATGATGGTGTTGATCCCTGTCACTGGAATTTCGGAGTCATAATCTAGTTATTAGATATTAAAGGGGTTGGTAATATTTCAGCATTGTTATTTAGCTTTATAGGTTTTATTGGATTTTAAGAATTTTATAAGTCCCTGTGACATTTTTGTAGAATTGACATTTTATTAAGATTAAGAACAAGGGAGATTTTTAAATTATATATATATATATATATATATATATATATATAAATAAATGGGTGGGGGCTTGGGTGTGGAATTAGATCAAGTGGATATTTTGAACAGTTTGTGTATTTATTAGGTGCTTTAACCATTGCAGTAATAATTAATTAATTGTGTAGTTTAATTTAATTAATTTATTACAAATTAGGACATTATTATTTTTTCTGGAATAATAATACTAATTATTATTATGATTATATTTCAGACTAAAAAAAGCAAGCTCTGGTGACGTCATCTGTGAACTCACGTGAGCAAGCGCGAGACACATATGCTCACACAGAGAACAATTCCTTCGGTACCGAAACCTTTAATCGTCTGTTCGGCTCCTGCATGCGAGTAAATCTCCCCCCCAAAAAAGAAACCCATCCAACCCAACCCGGTGGAGGTGTTTTTAATGTCTTGTGATATTTCTACCGTCTTTGTTTGACAGGAAGACGCCCCCTCGCCCCCCTCCCCCCGTTTCCTGTGGTCGGAGCGGAAGTTGCTCTGTAAGCCTCCGAGGCCTCTCACTTCCAATGGCGACTGAAAACTGGCTGAACGGAAAGCGGGAGCGACCACGAAGGAGACCCGGGTCGTACGGTCAGAATTAAATAAATAATATCCGCGGATTACGGGGCAGTGAGTGAAGTTTTGAGGAATTAAGTCCAGCGGCTGAGTTCTGGTTGATAACATGGATAAACGACGAGGTGTTTCAATGCTTGAATCGGGTGAGACGTGAAAAGTAACGCGGAATGTTTTGAATTGTTAGCGTGTGTGTTTGGGTCGCATCCCGTTCACTCCTCGTGTTTTCTCTCTGTCTTTTTACAGAGCTGTACTTTCTAATATCACGGTTTTTAACAGCCGGTCCATGTCAGAAAGCGGCCCAGGTGAGCGCTCGGTTCTCTCTCTCTTTCTCTCTCCCTCTCTTTTTCTCTCCCTCTCTGAGAGTAACATGCTGTGTTTTGGTTCTGAGTGCTCGTTTATGTTTATTCATCACTTGTAATCTGTTTCAGGTCCTCGTGAGTGAATTGGAGGAACACCAGGTGTGTGTTGTTCCTGATTGGAGTGAAACTCCTTCACACACCGGTTTATTATTTTTACCTGTGATTTTATTACTGATCTCACAGTTTATACATTTTTATGCGTGAGTTAATTATTAAATCTTGTTTAAAGTTATTTATTAGCAGATTTCTGGTTTCTGTGCAGCTTCTTCCCCACAGAGTGGACTGGGAAGGAAATGAGCATCCCAGATCATATGAAGACTTGGTATGTTTTTTGTTGTTTTTTTGTTTGTTTTTAATTTGCTCCATGTGTTTTATTTCCGACAAATGATAATTTCTTCATATACTAATTCATCAATCCGGTACGAACCTGAGCACTTTATTATGTTATAAAAATAAAATAGGATGTACAATGTACATATTGTATTTTTTTTCTGCAACGAGTTTATCTGAGTCTTATTTATGTTTTGTTTCTCGATTCGCTTCTTATTCAGTGTCGTATTGCAGTGAGGGCGGGGAATCCAGCGCCCTCGTGACGTCGTCATTTCCCGTCCAATCAGCTTTCTTGAACTGTTGTTCGCTTTTTTGTTTTTTTGTTTTTAAGTTCGGTTCTGTGCTTTGATTGGTTGACACGCCGAGCTAATTTACATAAAAGCGTCGTTTTTCAAACCACTTCCTTTTCAGACGAGGTTTTTATTTTTGAAGAGAGCAGTTATTTATTTTATTTAAATTGTTGTACAATATTTCCGATATTAAAACAGTGAAATAGTACTAAACTGCAAATTATTCCAAGAGAATGAATCTTTGCTGTTAAGCTTAGTGTGCTAAAGGAAACCTTCACCCTGACACAAATGTATAAAACCTCACCATTTCTCTGGTGCAGCATCATTAGCAGGATCTGCTCTGCAATGGTGGTGTTTCACAGGGTCAGGGGTCAGATTTTAAAGGTGCCTGGTATCCTGCTGTTCACTGACAGGTGTTAACACACTCAGTCATGGGTTTTTTGAAAAAATATATATTCACCGTGTGGATTTAAGCTGCTGTTCCAAGATCTGTGGTGTTACAAAAATGCTCAATAAAAGTACTGAGTGGTCATCCCTTTTACTTGTTCCAAAAAAAAAGAATCTTAGTGTTTTTCACACATCACTTATTTGGCGAACCAATTAATCCCAGTAGGGCGAAGGTGAGGTACACCCTGAACAGCGCGCCAAGTCATCGCAGGGCAACACACACACAAACTCGCCTTGGGAAAACCTGGAACCGCTAATTAGCCCAATGTGCTTGTCTGGGCTGGGGGAGGAAACTGGAGTGCCCTAAGGAAACCCTCACAAGTACTGGCAGAATATGCAAGCTCCATTCAGAAATGCCCGAGCCTGGGAATCAACCCCAAGACCTTCTTGCTGTGAGATGATGGTGCTAACCCATATGCCTCTGCTGGTGGAATTAAGTTTATCTTAATTAAAATTCATTCATTCTTTTTCTAAGCCATATAATCCTAATTAGGGTCCAGGGTGACTGTAGCCTGTTTCAGCCATCTCTAGGCGAAGGTGGGGTACACCCGGAACAGCTCTCCGGATGATTGCAGGGCCAACATATGTACACCCATTCACACTCACAATTAGGGGTGATTTGGAACAGCCAATTTGCCTAATGTGCATGTTTTTGGATTTTGGGAGGAAACCTGAGTTCCCAGAGGAAACCCACACAAGGCGGTCAATTGAGTGAGAGGTGACATTAAACCTAATGTTTAAGTTCAAATTTTGTTTGTGATTTAATCTAACCCCATCGAAGTTTGAATATGAAATATAAGTTTCTTTAGGAAATATTTGTGGATTATCCTGCCGGAATCTGGAAAAGCTTCTGTAATTGTAGTGAAATATTCGTAATGTGGTTAGTAATTTTAGTTTTTTGGTTGGTGCTGTGATAAAATAGAGATTGTGTGTGTGTTTTGTAGGGGACATTGCTAGTATGGGTATATCATTGGCAAAAATACATTGTTGGACTGACATAAGGCTAGTTAAACTGAAAAGGGCGATTAATATTAAGAAATATTGTGATAAATATTGTACTTAACATATCTATGATTTAATATTAAGAAAGTTATGAGTTTTTTTTAATGCAAGTCAAAGAGTAGCTGTATTGTTTATTCTTACAGTATAATTTGTGTGTATTGTAATACATTTAAGAGATGCAGAGCTTATTTTAACAAAAGTGACCATAAGCTCTATACTAGGCTATTTTATCCCATGGATTTTTAGTGGGGGGCTGAACCAATGTGGAACAACCTTTTTTTTTTTTTTTTTATGGAAGTGACGTGAACTCGTCTGGTATTTGCACTCCGCCATTTTCCTGGTGACACCGCTCAGAGCTGGCCGATAAGGCATTAACTTAGACTGGTGTCTGCTGCACGCAGCCCAGCTAATAAGACAAAACAACGAATTCGCATCACTAGGAGGGCTGGAAGAGCCAATGAAGAAGGCAAGAATCGACGTTGCCTGGCGGAACCTTTGGTGGTATGGCAGGTCATAAAAAGTAACGTGCTGATAGTCAACTAACTTTGGGACTTGAATATTGTGATTTGTAAGATCATTTTGTTTGTCCTCCGTCAAATCGAGGACAAGGCTGCGTGTGACTGACTCAGCGTGGATGGCTGAAATCTTGCGTTTCGTGCATACCTTTCTAGTGCAGCTACAGTGTTCAACAATTTGTTTTGCGTTCTCACTAGTCTCTGGTGACGTCCTGTACCCAGTTAACAAGCTGTCCGGTGTATTCAGGGAATGAAATACAGATGTACAAAGACAGTGACTGCTCAGACTTGGTTCAGCTAGTTAGCGCTCAATGACATGACGAGCATGATGGTTCAGATAGTTGGAGGTTCAGAACCATATCTGTTAAAGCAGTATGTACAGATGGAGGTGAGGCGCGGGGAGCTGAACAGACTCAAGGACCCAAACGTATTTTCTTTAGTCAGAGTACAAACATGAGGTAAATTCCGCTGAAAACCTCCGTCAGCACAGGTAGCTTAACTGCATTCCCAGTAAACTCGGAAATCCAGGTGGAGAATATTACTGCTAACAAAATCTGTAAAGTCAGAGATCTACTGCCAAAAATGTTTTGGATGTCTTTTAGATTTGGAGGTATCTGGTGTCAGACGCTTTGGCACCTTCTTGTTGTTGGTGGTGTTGTGGACAGTCGGTTCTGACTGTTGGTCCTCCTCCTCTGTTTTTAACGATCAGAACCGCATTAAACTTGGCAGATGTGTCCTTTTGGGCAATAGCCGAAACTCCCCTTGTTTTTGAATTTTTGAGGCGAAACAGATTTGACGTCCAACTGAAAAAATGTAAAAAGTCCAACTCTCCATGACTCTTCAAAGCGACTTGGAATGAAGGATAATAATGTCATAGTCACGAAATATTAAAGTCATGTCAGTAGGGCAGCACAGTTCTGTACTGGCTAGAACGTCCGCCTCACGGCAAGAAGGTCCTGGGATATTACTGAATGGAAACTTTTCAGGCTTCTACTAGATCACCTGGTGAACAGCTCCATGGAGTCAGGGTTTTAATTTTAAACCCGGAAACTGAATTATTAGCAGTACCATCTATGTAGTCAACGAATTCGAACGCGTCTCAGGTATACCTCCGTATGTAGCTCAGTTGAGCTTGTTTTGCAGTGGGTTTAAATCATACATGGACTATGCATTACTTTCTGATCTGTTTGCATATGAACAGCTTTTAATATATTTATAACAAGTAATAATTTCAGCCAGGTGTTCCCGTGATTAGCTCTGGATCCCCTGTGATTCCTGTAGGTGAATGAATGTATTATTTTTAACTGTGCCAGTTAGATCGAGCTGCTCTCAGAAACGAGCTTTGTTGCTATTGACTGACATTTGCCTCATGGCGTTTTTTTCCCATCAGATTGCCGCCAACAAGCATATTGCACCAGACCACTTGCTGCAGATATGTAAGCAGATCGGGCCGATCCTTGACAAGCAGGTGCCCTCTGGTTTGCCCGGGGTGCATTCTTTACTGGGAACAGGGAGACACTCCTTACTTCGTACAGCAAAAGGTGGTGTAGAATTAACAGTTTGAGCCACTTTTTCCTCAGCAGATTACACCAGGTCTCACACTCTCTTATCTTTCGATGGAATGGTACAGATTGTGGCCGTAGCCGATGGAAAAGCACGACTTTTGCTGCACTTCATCGAGGAAGACCACCAGAGAGGCCTTTGAGCTGCAGGGATGCTCCAAATCTGGGTAGGTGGCACAGCACCGAAGCTGGGTGATATTGTTTATTGCTATAACAGCAGAGAGATTTCACATGGATCATTAAGTCTGTTATACACCCACCAACCCCAAATTACACTTTGGCATGGATCAGGGAAGAGGCTTCACCCAAACAGAGGTTTGATTCGCAGTGGCACAGTGATTCGGCTATGAATCAACTCGGATGGAAGTGAACCACATGTCTGTTTTTTTTTTCTTTTGTTTTGTGTTGTTTTGTTTTGCTACCAACCACAGAGTGTACATGCACGCTGCTAATGATGCTAAAGCAGATTGCAGCGCCCACAATTAACTACAGAAATGTGACATGTTTTTGATATTTGAACTGACAAAGATACATCCAGGTACTATTTACACAGTCATGAGAAAAAGAAAGTACATGTCTGTTTTTACCAGGGTATTAACAAAAATTACATTATTGAAAACAGTTGCATCACCGACTTGTAAGGACTTGTAAAGTTATGAAGAAACTCATGAGATTCAAGATTGACCAATTTACTTGTAACATGTTTGTGTAGCAGCAGTGAAATGAGAGCAACAACTCCAGCACCAACGACTGTGCAAACTTACATTTTTTTGTTTCTATTATATCATTCTGTTTCGTGAAACCTTTTTTTTTTTCGTGTTCAGATTAAAAACATCAATAACTCTGCACACAGGGGGTGCCATTGTAATGTGAAAAGTCACAGGATCATCCCATGTCTGCTGTCAACACCGAATTAATGTACATATGAATTTCTGGCCGCCGTATTCTTTGTTTGATACTGTATGCACGCGCAAACACTTGGTTTAATGATGTCGCATATGAATTGTATTTCTGCCTAGTTTTATTTTATTTTGATGTTCACTTGTTTATATCTGATTTGTTAGTTTAATATCTGTATACCTTTTTTTTGCCATTACCTTGCTTTATATGAACTGACTGATTTAAGATCCTATTCTCGAGATTTTGCACTCTCGCGACAGTGAAACGGACTAACTAATGCAAAGTGTTGGAGATTTTAGCAGACCAAATAAGTAAACAAACATTTAGAAACCAGAAGGCTATTAGAATAGCACAATTCCTTTTAAGGACCGAATCAACTTTACCCTGAAGGAAATAAATAAATCATCTTACGCTGGATTCGGGGTCGGCTCACGGGAGCGGCAGCCTTAGCAGTGAGATCCAGATGTCCCTCTCCCAAGCCACTTCCTCCAGCTCTTCCGGGGGGACACCTAGGCGTTCCCAGACCAGCCTAGTTCTCGTTTTTTCGCTCACTAGGTCGCGACCATAGGTGATGGTTGGAGCGTAGATCGACTGGTAAATTGAGAGCTTTGCCTTTCGGCTCAGCTCCCTCTTCACCAAGACGGACCGGTACCAGTTCCGCTTTACAGCAGAGGCTGCACCGATCTGCCTGTCAATCTCCCGCTCCATCCTTCACTCACTCGTAAACAAGAGCCCGAGGTACTCATTCAAGACCCAGAGGGTGCATTCCACCCCTTTCCGGCTGAAAACCACGGCCTCAGACTTGGAGGTACTGATTCTCATCCCGGCCGCTTCTCACTAAGCTGCGAATCGGTCCAGCGAGAGCTGAAGGTCCCGGCTCGATGAAGCCAAAAGGACAATGTCATCTGCAAAAAGCAGAGACGAGATCCTATGGCCACCAATCCAGAACCCCTCAATGCAAGCTATTCTGTCCATAAAAAATTATGAACAGAACCGGTGACAAAGGACCGCCATGGCAGACTTCAACCCTCACCAGAATCTAATTCGAGCTGTTACCAATGTGGACCAATCTCTGGCTCCGGTGGTACAGAGGCCTAATGTCCTGTAGCAACGGGTTCGGTACACCGCTCTCCTGGAGCATACCCCACAAGATTCCCGAGAGACATGCTCGAAAGCCTTCTCTAAATCCACACACAGACAGATTGGGCAGACAATTCAGTGTAGTTATCCAACTTTTCATAGTTACTTTGTTGCTTCAACTTCAGTATTTCAGGTGGCCATTTTGGATACTGAGAAATACATAATGTACTGTTGTGGTGTGGCGCTGCGTAACTCGAGTACATGATTTTGAAACGACTGTATTGCTTTGCACGTTCAGCCGTATTCAACCATTGCGTTTCTTTTATTGGGGATGAAATAGACTTCTGGGGGGAGAAGATAAGTTCTTCCACAGGCTTGAGTAACGTAATTACTTAGTAAAAGTAATTATTAATTAATAATAAATGGTTAAGTAAGAGCTTTATTAATCATAAAGTATAAGCACCTCCTAAAAGCAGAACTTTTGGCAGTTTATTCTGGAACACTCAGGTGTGTGTCCCTTGTGCCAGGAAACAAGAACATTAGCCATGAACACAAAGAAGCTATTGTTGCTGCTTATCAGTCTGGGAAGGGTTGTAAGGCTGTGTCAAATTATTTCAAACTTTGTTCTACTGTATGAAGGATAATTTACAAATGGAGGACCTTCATGACAGTTGACACGCCTCACGCGAGTGGGTGCCGTGCAATGCCAGTCCCAGGTTAAACAGTTTACTTCTCAGAGATTGAAAGAAATGCACAAGAGCTTCGTGGTCTCTTTTAAGCGAATGAAAATGCAATCAAGAAAGAGAATTAACATGCAAGATATTCATAGCTCAGTGTCGGGGGAGTCCTTCTTTCTCATGTCTATGGAACATGACTATGGTTTACATCCGAACAAGCCAGAAAGTTCTGGAATAGGTTTCTTTGAATTGGTGAGATCAAGCTGGAGATCATTGGTCGTCATGCACACCAGCATGGCTGGAAAAACACTGTATTACAGTTAATGTTATACCAGCTGTCAAGGTGGTGTTGGGTGTTTGATAATGGGGCTTGTTTTGCAGCCGCAGGATGTGGGGAAGCTTGCAGTCATTTAGACAATGATGAGCTCCACTGTTTACTAGAATGTTTTTAGAGTAACATGAGGCTACCTTCAACTAAAGCTGGGTTGAAGTTGGGGCATGAAGCAGCACAGTGACTCCTAGCACACTAGCAACATCAAACCTGCTTCTGAAAGTCAAGGTGTTGGAATGGCGAAGTCAATGTCTTGACCTTCACCTAACTAATGTTCTGTGCATAAGCAGAGGTCTTCAAGCATTGTTGTAAAGAACTGTGGGATGAAATAATAATGAAAACATGCATATGTTCATCTGTAACAGAAGAGTTTGGAAGGTTTACGTTTCCCTTCACTTTAAAGACGTATGTACTAATACATAACCGTGATTTATAAGGTGCACTTTTTTTTTTCTTTTTAAATGAATGTATGTTTAGTGTTAAGAACGACCACACATGGTACCTGTTGGCACCACCAAATAATTGATTGATTATTGTTTTTTTTTTTTTTTAATAAAGGTGGGTAAGGACGGCACAGTTATTTATCCCAGAGGTTCCCCACCCTGGTCCTGAAGGACCCATTTATTGCATATTTTTGTTGTCCCCGATACACTTGATTATTTAATTAGCTGATTTAATTGCTATTCATGACTTGAAGGAGGTGCAAAGGTGCAGGGAAAGCTCCGAAATGTGCATACAAATAAATAGCATAGAATTGAAGTACGTTTTTTTTTTTGCTTTCTTTTCCCCGTGACTTTGTTGTATATTTGTTTCAGTATTTAAGTACCAGATTGTTTTCTTTGTGCTTGCATGTTTCTTTTAAACAGACAAGTATGTTTTCAACCCTACAGGCTTTTTTTTTGTGTGTAGTGTATGTGCAGTGTGAAACCAAACCAAATGGCAAACAAATTAAAGGCTATCAGTTTCACTTGGCTTTAGTCATAACAAACAGGGTAAAGGGTCTAAAAGCACCCAAATATACGTTTCTTTGGTTTTTACTCCTCTCTACTGAAGATTCACTAAAATCTGACTCTGTTCTCTCACTCACTAATTCGTCAAAGCGTTGATCTTGTTAGTGTTTATTAGGATAGGGAGTCTGGAACAAGGTACACCCAGAGAAGCTCGTCAGACCACCGCACAGCCAACCCGCACAACCATTCACACATACCTAGGGGCAATATGGAACAACAGATTAGCCTAATGTGCATTCCTTTAGACTGTGGGATGAAACTAGAGTACCCAGAGGAGACGCACACAAGCGCAGAGTACACACACAACATGCATCCACACAAAAATGCCCTGATTCAGTTCAAATACATGTAAAACGACAACCGTCAGTTTAATGGTTTGTTTATTTTAAGTCTAAACATTACGTACAGTTCTTCAGCTGATCTGAGATTTAATATCTGCATGTTAGTTAATTGGGTTAAACATCTGTACTGAATTCTGTGTTAATGTTAATACACACTATCAGCAAGTAATGGAAGTCCTGCATGAGCCTGTATGTTGATGTGTGTGTGTGTGTGTGTAGTGGAGGTGTGCAGAGGCAGGGAGTTGACAGGAACTCAGCGTTTCAGCTTTGTCCATCCTGTCAGTGTATATCAGACCATCAGAATGCACAGGAGGATTCTGGGACATCTCTCGGCTGTTTACTGCATCGCCTTCGACCGGACAGGATCGAGGATTTTCACGGTGAGAACTTTCTTCAGTTGATGAACCTTTGCTCCGTTTTCACAATCAGTAAGGATGTTTCTGTGGTTGTCTATGTTGGGATGATTGACGTTTCTGTTTGGTTTTGATAATATAGTAATCGTGTTTTGTCTGATTCTTATGGTCGAGGAGCTGCGACTCTATTGCCCATCGTTTTTTTTCTTTTTTTAAAGCAGGTTTTTTTTTTACTAGCTAGGTTGCCAGACCTTTTTCATAACCCTCCCTGGGAATACCAGGCAGTCTCCCATCCCAGTGCTAACCAGGCCTGACTCTGCTCAGCTTCCGAGATCGGACGGGATCGGACGTTCACAGGGTGACTGAAGGGCTCTGATCTCGGTAGCTGGAGTTAAGGGATATTGGGACTGGGACACCTTTTAGGTGATGGCAGTGGGACATTATTAATTGGCACAGTGTTGAGTCCTGAATTTGGTGATGTTCAGTGAACTACCTACACTGAAAACCTTACACTATTTTATATAGAATTATATGCTGTTACTGTCCAGGATCATTGTTGGAACGCCAGGATTTTCTTCAGCTTCATGTGTATTCTTGGATTTCTGCCTTACAAACGCAGCTCGAATAGTTGGAACCCCAGATAACAAGGGTAGAAATGTGTGCCTGATGATAAAATGGTACCGATTTGTGTTATTTGCTAACTACACTCATAAGCCAAGGGTATTCAAATTCAGTGTAGGCCGTGGAAAACGCCAACAGAATGTCTGAAGGTGAATTTCCAACCACTTGAGGGATTCGTTGTTGAACAGCAAACTGCTCTTGACGACTCTGTTCCAAGGAAAGGTTTCATGAAGTCCATCAATTAAAATAAATACTGTAAATCTGAACAAGTGTAACAACGTGCAAAATACAGAGCAGTTTGGTATGAACAAGTCTGGAAACACGAGCAGTTTATTCCATTATCATTTAAAATACCACACCGTTGAATAGATAGGAAGTGTAAAAGTGCATTCATGTGTTTCCAGTTTATTTATTTCACTTTTTATGAATCATTTATGGCTTCCTCTGGATTTTCAGAGGCAGTAAATGTGAATGGAAGGTTTTTGTGAAGGTTAAGACGTTATATTGAAATAAAAAAGGATTGCATTTGATTCCCACACACATTACATTTTTAAGCTAATTTGGAAGAAATAATTACTATTGTTATTACTTCATTATTCATTTAAATTTGTGGTCACAACCTGTATGTCGATGTGTTAAACACGTGGAACCAGTTTGGTAACCCCATTGATAGTTTTTGGGATGTGCTGGTGAAGACTTGAATGGATGGTTCACTTTTTCCCTCATTAATTCAAGACGTCGGTGAGAAATGAAGCCGACACTGGATGGAAATAAATGTTATGTTGCTTAAGTTTGTTGAACCAATGGCATGATGATTACATGCTTTAAGCAAGGCTTAAGGCAGAGCAGTGTGCGACTTTTTATTTGTTTATAGTTATATGTATAGTTATAAGTGCACGTGTAATTATACACTGCCTGGGGACAGTGGTCGTTAAGGCTGTGAATTACTGA
The DNA here is from genome assembly GCA_039654305.1 of Porochilus rendahli. NCBI lineage: Eukaryota > Metazoa > Chordata > Actinopteri > Siluriformes > Plotosidae > Porochilus > Porochilus rendahli. The sequence goes on along the minus strand of JBCNYG010000008.1, from coordinate 22,345,112 downwards.
TCAGACCGTCGGGGGTTCAAGCCCCAGTACACCAAGGCTGCCACTGTTGGGCCTTTGAGCAAGGCAGTTGTAAAATCAGATAACACTGAGGATCGCACTGCCTGGCCAAAGAAGTCGTGCGGTGTAATATTTTGTTGGAGCGCCTTTAACTTTGGATACGAATGTTGCTCTGGCCTGAATTATCAAAAAAAGGCCAAGAGAAAAGTTCTGTTAAATTATTAGCATAAAATAGAAGCACTGAAAATGCCAAGCTGAGTCTTATTGATCCAGTGTCGCTCAATCTATAAAACTCGGGGTGTAGCGGTTCCCAGTTACCCTCATGAAGGGTTAAGCTCCTTTCTGCCCTCTGCAGGGTTCAGATGATGCCTTGGTAAAAATATGGTCCTCTTTTGATGGGAGGCTCCACTCCACACTGCGAGGACACCATGCTGAGATCTCAGACCTCGCTGTCAACTTTGAGAACACCCTCATTGCAGCAGGAAGCTGCGACAAAACCATCCGAGTCTGGTGCCTTCGTACCTGTGCCCCAGTGGCAGTGCTGCAGGGTCACAGTGGATCTATTACCTCTTTACAGGTATTCCACTCCTTCATTTACTGCTGCTTTATTTAGTAAGCCTGATCTCACCCTCGTGTCTTGTCTCCTAGTTTTCTCCATTTGCCAAGGGCTTCAAAAGGTACATGGTGTCTACAGGAACTGATGCAACGGTCTGCTTCTGGCAATGGGATGTAAATAACACCAGTTTCAGGTAAGCGTGTACATTTTTTTGTTAGATTGTGTCCTGTAACTAGTAAACCGAGTGTTCAAATGCGTGAAGTGTACTTTTGTTTTCCCTACTTTAAGTTTAAAAGGCATGTTCTCTATAACCCTAACCCTGTATATGCAGTATGTACACAGCCAAGCCAAAAAAAAAAAAAAAAATAGGCTCAGCAACATTAATGTGGCAATAAAATGAAGTCGGCTGATGATCTGAATGTAGTGAATGACCAGGTTATCACGGCAAAGGACCTTTTCTTCCTTGCCGGCACGGATATAAAATGGGTTCTCAAATAATGAGCGAGTGGTTCATTTTCACATATGTATCGGCACCCAAAAGTCCTGACCTTAACCATGTTGAAAGTTTTGGGGATGTGCTGAAGAAGACTTTATGGAGTGTTTCAGTTTAAGATGTCGGTGAGAGATGAATTTTTTTGGACCGGGTAGTGTAGGTGAAACACAACAAAGTGTAGCATCCTTGTTTAAAGCAATGGACCAATCATTAAGAAATACCCATTAAAAGATGTTATCATTCCTTATGAGAGCTGGATATCCAGAATTTTGTAAACAGGGACTTGAATGTAGTTTGAGTTTTTTGTTTTGTTTATTTTTGTTAATTAGCCGTGTTGTATATGTGTAAAGTCCTGTTCTGTTCTGTCTGTTTTAGTGATCGTCCTCTGAAATTCACAGAAAGGCCGAGACCCGGTGTTCAGATGGTGTGTTCGTCATTCAGCCCAGGTAAGGAGAAGCAGCAACTTCTGGAAAATAACCAGTGCAGCTGCAGATTTTCCGCTCAGCCACTTGAGAGCCACGCCTATCATTTTACCGATGAGACGTTTCAGGTTTATGAACAGTTTTCAAAGCCCAGCAAGATTCCCTTACGAGTAGTTTGGGGAATATTCATTTTCAAGTTATTTTGAAGTGACACACAGTATGTGTGGCCTTGGGCACGGTAGGTAGTGTACACAGTGTATCCTCATTACATTTTCTAACTGAAGGGCTGAGAACTAGAGTGGTGTAACCAACAGAGAGCTGTTTTTGAGACAAATGACAGTTTTTGCCATATAAACGAAAAATCAGGGATAATGCGCACAATGTGATTCAAGGTCATAAGCAAGATAAAGAGACCGTTCTGGAATCCATAGAGCTCATCCACATCTGTTAAAATATGACCTTGGTTTTTGTGGCTGTGAGATATTCAATTATCATCTGAACTTCTAAAAATGAGAAATTCATTAAAGTAAGTTTGTATGTAATTTGAAAAGGCTTTATAGGCCCATTTACTGTTGTTGTTTTGATTCGCGTTTTTTGCGCATGCGTAGTTGTCGGGTTGGCAAAAGACAAAGGAGAAGGCAGAGGAGTACAATGGAGGAGTCTCACGAAAAAAGCTGGATATAAATGATAAACGCTTTTTGCTGGAGCTTCCTGACCCACACACCATCGCTGAAAAACACAGGGAAAGTTAGTCAGCTAAGCAAACGAGAGTGAACTTTCCGGTTACTTAAATGTAGTTTCTGACGACCTTTCCTGGAATTTACTCACATGGATCACCACTCCTGCCGCGTTCAGTAGGTTTTATATTATGAACTTTCACAAGAATCGTCAGCCTGTTTAATGAACGGTAACCAAACCTCACCAGGAAAAAGTTAGGATATATAAAGCACTCACTGCACATGCGAGGTGGGGTACGTTTAATAATTAAATGTTAACTGTGCGTGTGCTCTGTATTACTCAAGCTGGGAACTTAAATAGGAAACTACAATTAAAAAAGAGCGCACTCACCTTATGAGACATGAATTACTAGAAGGCTTTTATCTCTGGGAAAATGTACCATGAGTAAAGTTCTCTGGGTTTTCCTATAAATACGGTAGTTGTTTAAAAAACATCTGTGAGTTAGCATGTATTCAGGTTTAAGACTCGTTCAGGGCTGGCTGTTTGAGAGTCCTTTGCCAGTTGAATTTTCTGTTGCTACCCTTTGAAGCGAACAGCTAACCAGAATGCGCGAATCGCTAGGCTAGTACTTGCCTAGCCTACAAAAAAAGGGGAAAAACATTGATGGTCACAAAAACATGAGGATTTTTAAAAACATGTTAAGAAATGTTGACTAAAGAATCATTGAACGATCTCTGTCTGCCCCTTTCCAGTTTAACTTTCTTTTTCTATCTTTTGGAAATTGGTAAAATACGGATGATGGAATCTTTAACATAACTTTTTGTGCTTCCTGGGACTCATCTTATTGTTACTTAAGCATTGTAATGCTATATGATGCTTAATGCTAAATCGAGCAATGCATATTATAATGCTATTTTTAGGCAGAATATTAGGTTTCTTTCCCACAGTGTTCCTTATCATGTTAAGATGGCAAATAATATTGTTTGGTAATCTACTACCAATGCTACCTGTTAACTGAAAAAACATGGACACCACCAGTAAATGGGTCTATAGCGTCCGCATTTTTTAATACATAAAAGATGCTAAAGTTAGGTTGAAATGAGCTCAGCGTCATGGAGGTTAGCACTGCAGCATGAAGCTTCCTGATTTGCACGTGTCTATGTGGGCTTGCTCTGGGGACTCCAGTTTCCTCCTATACTGTAATGAGCTGAACATTAAGCCAACTGGCCGCACTAAAACGTGAGTAGGTGTGAATGTGTGCGTGAATGGTTGATGTGTGTATTAATTCTATAATAGACTGAGCGAATGAGGAGGGGCAGGCCGTTCGGGCCCTGAACCAGAACGCCGGTACCTGGACACTGTAGACTCTACACACACAACATCCACCTCGGCTGACTGCTGCACATAAAACGTTGCCACTTTACAGACACTTGTCACTTTTTTGCACACAGACACTTTACAGACTCTCAAGAAAATCGCCACTGAAAGAACCTGCACACTTGCACTTTGTTTTACATTCTTTCTCTTTTGTTCTTGTTGATTGTTTAACAGTATATTCTTTACATCTTAGTACAATATGCAGTGAAATGCTTAGTACGACTGTCTGTGTATAATTTGTACGTGACAAATACAATTTGAATTTGGCGACCTGTTGGGGTTGTACCCCGCCTCTCACCCGAAGTCAGCTGGGATTGGCCCCCAGTTCTTCCGTAACTACTGTGGATGGATTGATGAATTGTAACTCATATAATTGCTTTTCTGTGACGCAGGTGGCATGTTCCTGGCCACAGGGAGCACTGATGATGTAATCAGGATATACTACCTAGGCAGTGGGAGTCCGGAAAAAATAGCGGAGCTCAATTCACACACGGTATGACGGGTCACGTTTGCTGTTCTGGGCTTTAACTGTGCTTTGCTGACGGTGACTGAATGGGATGCTAGCTATGATGTGCTTGTTTGTTTGTTTGGTTCTAGGACAAAGTTGACAGTATCCAGTTCTGTAATACAGGAGAGAGGTACGATAGTTTGGGGGTTTTCTGGAGTTTTTACAGATTTCCAGTCAGATTTCTGAAGATTATCTTGTGATTTTGTGTCGACCCTGAAGCCCCCTAAACCCCGGGGGATGGTGTAGTGATTGACGTCATATTCATTTGCATATAATGTTTTTGTCTCAGGTTTGTAAGCGGCAGTCGAGACGGCACTGCCCGCATCTGGAGGCTCCATCAGAGACATCAGTGGAGAAACATTTTGCTGGAGATGTCGGCCACTTTGCCAGGGTAGGAGTCGCGAAATTCGCAATGTTGTCCTGTTAGTTCTGACTTTAATGCTGTTTAAAATAAACTCTTTGTGAATATTGTGTATCATGAATAACGTTGTGTATTAGTGTGTGTGTGTGTGCGTGTGTAGGTGTGTTTTGTTGAAAATACAAACAGTACCACTCAAATGTTGGACATGCCTTCGAATTAAAAATGTAAAATCTGTACATTGTATTGAAAAAACTAAGCAGATGCTGTCGAGTCTAAATGTTTATAATAAAGATTTCCACAGTTCATATATAAAAAATATTTCTTTAATGTTTAACAGAATAAAAGTAGTCTGTTTGTTCACTGTCACTGCTTAATCCTACTGGGATCACAGGGAGGATGGAACCTGTCTCAGCCAACACAGAGCGAACAGGCGGGGTAGACTTTGAACAGGTCGCCAGACCATCCCAAGGCCATCACACACACAACCATTCACACTCCCTCTTAGTGGCAATTCATAACAGCCAATTAGCCTAATGCGAATGTCTTCTGATTGTGGAAGAAAACCGGAGTACCCGGAGGAAACCCACACAAGCACTGGGAGGGAGAACATGCAGACTTCGTATAGAAACGCTCTCACTGATCCTGGGACCTGAACTCAGGACCTTCTTGCCATGAGCTGGATGTATTAACCACTACGCCACCGTGCCGCCCTGTCTGTTTTTTTTTTTTTTTTTTGTGAATGTGTGAGTAAATAAAAAGAGGTGTTGTATACGGCCGTGTTTTACAACCTTTTTCAGGCTATTTTATTGGTTGCTGTTTGCAGATCTGTGCCTGTTGAAGAGGAGAGCTTCATGAAACCCAAGGTCACCATGGTGTCATGGGATCGTCATGACAACACTGTTATCACTGCTGTCAACAATTATCTTCTCAAAGTGTGGAACTCTTACACAGGGCAGCTTTTACATGTGTTAAAGGTAAAATCTCAAACATGTAGATGTGGGAATGTACGCTATGGTCGCTATAGACATGCTAGTGACGTCTTAGTGTCTCAGTGTGGGCCAAAAAACATCTGGTTTGGAAATTAAGACTTCAAGCGACAAATGGCTGATATGAATATTAAACATGGCGTTGTTGAGGCTGTTGCTGTAGACCTATTTGTAACGTTCTTCGGTCCTCCCAGGGTCATGAGGCAGAGGTGTTTGTGCTGGAGCCACACCCATACGATCCCCGTGTCATGCTGTCTGCAGGTCACGATGGCAACATTTTTATATGGGACCTTATCCGAGGCACAAAGACTCATCATTACTTTAACATGGTGCAGTATACGCTTCCACTCTCCACAACATGCACTGTGAAATAAGATTACACTGAAGCTAGACGTTAAGCCAAGAGCAGGGGAAGGACATCCTGAACTTGAGATTGCAAGGATTTGAATCGCAAAACAAAAGTGTAGCAAATTGGACGCTTGGGGACTCACCTTCACGGTCCATTGCAGATATTTAAATTAAAGCACTGTTGGGTTTTTCAGCCTTAAGCTGCTTTCACACAGGAAGCGATGATCGACCATGCAAAGTTGGCGATCTCCGGCGAAATTTTCTTAAACGACACGGCTTGTGCGGGTATAGCTGGGTTTAACTGAGCTGAGCTTTCACGCCATGTGATTCCACCGATAACCAATCAGAGCTTATAGATACCGTTGTTTGACAGATGCCGCCATACACAGAGTTTGCCAGAACCTTTTCCGTAGGTAAACAAGTAACACGCGTTTATCTAATTCTACCCCATCACCATGGAAGAGGGGACTAAATGTCTTGTGCTTTATAACGGCTCAGAAATTTTAGGAGGATAATAAGCAGATACGCCATGCCTGGGTCCACGTTTTTGAAACGTATTATGCTATAGTGAAGCTCCGTACTTATGCAAATGTCATAAAGCCATAAGCTTGATTGTGTTGGCAAGTCCGTGCTCACATGCCCACACAGACAGCCCAATAAATGAAGAGAATTTCAGGGAAAGTATATCTCATGCCGGCGGCTCTACATGCACTTGTACAGTTGGAGAATAAGCTGTAAAGTGCATGTGCACGTTTCTGTAAACTTACTCCTGCTACCTTTTTTAGAAGCACCGCTCTTAGGCAGTGCCTAAATATATATTATACGTTTAACTTCCTGGTTCATGATGCACGAGAGTCTCCATTCTGTCTGATATTAACAATAAAGATAATGAGTTGTTTATGATAATGACTTGTATTATAAAGCGTGGTTATAGTAAAGAGTGGTTCAGGGAACATGAGGAATCATTTTCACGTATCATGTAAATTTGGGGCATGTACTGGAGAATTCTTTAAGGAGTGGTTAATTTTTTTTCCTCATCAATTGAAGATGTCGGTGTGAAATGAACTCGGCACTGGATGGAATGTTGCTAAAGTTTGTTGAAATGATGACATGACGCTGTGAGCGAGGGTAAAGGCTGAACAAAGCATTTTATAATTATAATAAAAGCTGTCCTGGACCTGCTGTAGGGAAGCACGGTGCTGCTCGCAGTTTCACTTGGAAAGATCTTTAAGGAGGAATCATATGGGCAGTTACCTAGGCAACAAGAGCCAAGCGATGAAGCGCTTCACCTCTCTCGCCAGGTGATTCGGATGTCGTTCGTCGTTTCTTGTGTGAAAGAAACTTTACACTGTTTTATGTAAAATCTTTATTTTTGAGCTTCACATCTTAAAAAAACAATCTGCTGCTGCATTTCTACACCTTGTTCGGCTTAAAGAAGGAAAAAGCCATCAATTACTTATATTAAAACATTTGTGTTCTGAGGATACTAATACTGTAGGTAGGTGGGTTTTGTATTTTGCTGTGTTCTCATGAGACAGGTGCTGTAAAAAATTAGGTTTGTGGTAGACGTAGTTCTGACACTGCAGCTTTTCCTCACATTCACGTTCGAGATCACATTTTCGATGTCATGTTTTTTTTTTCCGGTGTAGATTGAAGGGCAGGGGCATGGTGCTGTTTTCGACTGCAAGTTTACCCCTGATGGTCATCGCTTCGCCTGTACAGACTCTCATGGTCACCTGGTCATTTTTGGATTTGGGAGCTCTAAGCCTTATGAAAAGGTTTGCAATCAGTGTCTATATATGTGGAGCTCTTCACTGATTATGTCGTCACTTCATCTGAACTGTTTGCCATGTAATGTGATTAATTCATGTATTTAATACTTTCCATTTATCAGATTCAGGTTTTTATTAAAGTGTAGCGGTATTGATCGTCCTGACAGCAAGCATAGCTTGTTTTAACATAAATGACTATAAAAAGCACAAAACTGGGTAATTTTATGCCGTGGATTACTAACGGGGGCTGAATCAATGGTTAGCAGTCGCTTTTTCACCGAAGTGACGTGAACATGTTGGGCTGTTTTGTCCACCACAAGTAAACAAGTAGATCTGTTCAGCAATTGACATTAATTGGGAAAAAAAACTTGTTTAAGAAGCAATTATGGCAGTAATTTGGAGGAAATGGGTGAAAATGGTTCGGTATTTGAACCAGAGAGGGAGGAGTCTTGTGGAGACGGTGAGACATCACATTCCCGTGACTCCAGCTTGGAAAAGAAATGTTTTCTGCGGATGCTGCGCTTGTTGTTTGTGCAGCTCCGCACTGGAAGATAATGTGTTAGGATGCACAGGGTCAGTGACGCGGTCCAGCCAATCCAACAAGTTTGCGCCACTTCCAGGCTGGAAGCCAACGAGGAAGGCGAAATATCTCTGAGCATGCCCAGTGTCGCAGCACTCACATCGAGTTTGACAAGGGGCAAGAATTGATGCTGGAAGAAAGCGATGATGTCATGCGTGATTGTTTTAAATAGCTAGTAACACTAATTCCCCACAGGTACCCTTCAAGTTTAAGATGACACTTGCTGTTATTTTATAATCTGAAAAAAGAAAAAAAATTACACTTTATTTAAATTTAAAACTCTTGTTTAGTATGGTGCCTTTTGACTTCTATAACAGCGAGCATTCTTGATTTTATTGGTTTATTTATATAAATATATATTTACAGTTACTTTTTGCACCGTGCTTCAGATTGATTGTGCGATCAATTTATAAATAGATGGAAAATTCCAGCTTACAATTTCTTGTAGTGGCTGACGGGGACTCTTGTTTTAATGTAATTTTCTTGGGTTCTTTGTTTCCTGAGCTCAGTGAGGGTGTTTCTATGTGGAGCTTGCATGTTCCCCCGTGCTTGTGTGGGTTCGCTCAAAGTGCTCCGGTTTCCTCCCACAATCCAAAGTCATGCACGTTAGGCCGACTGGCTCATCTAAATTGCCCCTAGGTGTAAGTGTCAACCTGAATGTTTGTATGTGTGTCGGCTGGGATGGGCTCCGGCTTCCCCATGACCCTAAATAGGATTAAGCGATTGAGTGAGTGTTTCTGTGTCGTGTTTATATAAAACAGAAGTTCATTCAAGTCAAGGTGGATATCACAGAGTAGTCTTTGTATGTGTACGGCAAATCTGGGAAGATGTTACATGATGGAAACCTGATGTTGAAATGACTTACAGCTTCCAGATCAGGTGTTTTTCCACACTGACTACCGTCCATTGATCCGGGACTCCAACGGGTTCGTATTAGACGAGCAGACACAGCAGGCACCTCACCTTATGCCCCCGCCCTTCCTCGTGGACGTCGACGGAAATCCTCATCCTCCCAGATATCAGAGACTCGTTCCAGGGAGGGAGAACTTCACAGACGAGCACCTGGTTCCTCAGCTTGGATACGTTGCTACAAGTAAGACAAGTCAAGTGTTTAATTCGTAGCGTTTAGATTATCTCTGTGTAGATTTTCTCATCACTCTTAAACAAGCACGGAGTCTCGGGATTGAGTTCAAGTCTGCTATAGTGAAAAATAACCAGACAAAAGCACCAGCTTGATAAGCAGCGTTGGAAATTTCTAGCTAATGCCAAAAAAACACCTTTTACTCACAGCCTTTGTTTATGCAGGCGACGGTGAGGTGGTGGAGCAGGTGATCAGTCAGCAACCAGCTGAGAGTGAGGATCCTCAGGTGCGACGCAGTCTACTAGATGATGCCATCCGTCAGCTCCAGGAACAGCAGGACCAGCAGGCTGGCAGGCAGCAGGGTACTCCTCGAAGAGGTGCGTATTGCCAAATTTCAGTGTGAATGATATTAAGACCATATCACCATTCAGAACTGCTCAAAGTTCACTTTACTTGCTCTACAGACTTGTAAAAGGCAGTGACTCTTCCGCTTTATCGCTTGATGTATATTAGTTTTTGTATGCAGTTGCGTGTATCTCATTTATGTCCCTGTCCTATTCAGTTTGGTACAATTATGTCATGTAATATTCCCCCCCTACCCCCAGTATCGCTGAGTGAGCGGATGGAGGTGCAGTCTCCACCTAATGTGGGGCTTCGGCGCAGTGGGCAGGTGGAGGGAGTACGTCAGATGCATCAAAACGCCCCACGCAGCCAGATAGCTACAGAAAGGGACCTGCAGGCATGGCGGCGCAGGGTGGTTGTGCCTGAACTTACCTCCAGTGGGTACAGGTAAGGCTTTCGTGTTGACCCTCGAGTGGTTTGTATTTGTTTTAGGGCTTATGAAGTATCACTTTAATAATGTACGGCAATGCTGGCTCCTCTCCCACTTGTCATGTGGCTCATTATTAGATGTTTTATAGCTGCAGGAGTTTCATATCTCTAAGCCCAGCTGCTATGACCTCCTAGCTCGAGTGTCATGAAATGCTCAGGTGTGGATTTTAATAGACCTGACTAAGTAATCGTATACAGGATCATATATATATATTTAGTACCTGTTTTATAGCATATATCAAATATAAACCAGCGATGCTTGTGTTCTAGGGCTGTGGGAGTTTTATTCAACACCATTGAATTGAAATTTATGTAGATTATTCCACTGAAGCCCATTCACACATTAAACTAAGCAATAGCTATACGGGTAAACATATTAGCTTGGAAAGAGGGTGATTTGGGTGTCGTCGTACACACCGCCTTTCCTCTGGCGGGTGGGTGCTATAGGTAATGTTCACGACCGTGTTAGTATCAACCCAGCTATTAAATGCTTTCTTAATTATGATCTGAATTGAAGCCTTCTGAAATGCTCACATTAGAGGTAGGGGTTATGGGTCATTCCATGTCAACTCGACCAGAGCTTCCCATGCAAACATTTTATTGGGATGAAATATCGCTCACTGGATGTTCCATACACAAGCAGTACTAAGGTCAAATATTTAATCCTAGTTCTGATTAGGGATCACGACGGTGAGTTGGTTTTCTTTAGGACGGCTAAAACAGAAACCAAATTGTTTAATAGCTGGAGATTTTTTGACTTCATGAAACAAAACTCAAGCAATTTAAATTTTTAATTAATGGCATATTTTTTTCCCCTGCAGATCAAAAGTTGTGGAGTCATTCAATGTTGGGAAAAAAAAATGGATGGTGATGTACCACTTTTCTTTTGCAGGGATCAGGAGTCATTCCGAATCAGTAAGGGAGAGGAAGAGATTGTCCTCTATAATGCCAAGAAGCGCAGAATTGCACACGGCACATTTAAGGTAAAATATTTATGAAATGTTGAACTCTGAAGTAATGAATCGCAGTTACGTGTGATGTTTCTGTGGTAGATTTATATGGACTCTAATTCGCCCACTCGATCAGTGAAACTATTAATATTATTTGCATTACATATATAATAACTTTCCGTCTAGAAGTTTTTAAATAGAAAATTCCACTTGTTTCTCCCTTGTGTTTTACTGAGTAGAATGTTTGCAATTTTCATCTGAGACTTGATTCGTTCTTCTTAACCCCCCCCCCCATGCTCTTTTTGGATTTGGTGTAAGCGCAGGATGACTCTGATGATGAGGTGGTTTGCACTAAACGTTCTCAGCCACGCAAGCGGCACCGCAATTTGGAAAGCACGAACAATTTTGCAGAGAGCCTTATCGAGTTTTCTTGTGAAGAGGGAGAGGAGACGGCTTCTTCTGAGGTCGAATATCTTTTCATCTCTCTTGAGATATATATGTGTGTGTGTGTGTGTGTGTGTGTGTGTGTGTGTGTGTGTGTGTGTGTATATGTGACTGAGTCTGGCAAAATGAGTCACAGTGACCAAAAATTCAAAATTGAGTTAGCCATACCATTTAAAAGA
>JBCNYG010000008.1:22275795-22286325 GCA_039654305.1 Porochilus rendahli | reverse complement strand
TTTTCGAGTTTTACAGAGGGTTTCTCTCCCTCTCTCACACACACAAACACACACAAACTCAACACCCCCCCCCCCCCCCCACACACACACACACACTCACTAACACATATTCTTTCTCACACACAATCTCTCTCACAAACACACATACAGATAATCTAAGGTGTATGATTACTCTGTGTGGGGTGTTGAAGGTGATATCAGTGAAGACATATTTGGCTGTGTCCATCCCCTCTAGAATCTTATCCTCACACAGGACATCCTCGATGGGTTGCCTTTCTGACAAAACTGGGGGCATCTTCAGAATCCTCCGAGCCTGTTCTTCAGCCTTCTGCACTGCCTGCACACACAAACATACACATTTTTTTTTTTATAATGAACACCACTTTTACTTTATATCTACAGTCAGGAGACAAAATAAGCAAATCCCATAAACACTGGACTCCTGCGAAATTCCTTCTTTTAAAAAAGTCAAAGCATGATAACGGACGGGAGCAGTGCCTTGCCAAAAGGAACCAGTAAAAGGTACGAGCCTTTGGCATGTGAGAGGTTTTATCACCCAAAATGTCGCTCGCTGCTTGTTTACCTGCACTGATCAACCCGGCCCAACGAGTTCACATCATTTCGGGGAGAAAACGGTTGCTATGCATTGGTTAATCCTCCGCTAGTAATCCACGGAATAACATTTGGTCATTAATGTAAAAACAAGCTCTGTATCGCTTAAACCCATTACAATGCACATGAATTACACTGTAAGGATGAACAATACTGCTGCTCTTTTTTTTCCACAATAATGTATACCCAGTGTTGTATCGGTTAGGTTGCTGGGCTCATAACCCTCAAAACCCTTTTAGACCCACGGTGTACTAAGACCATGGGAAAACTCTTAACCTCAAATGTGCCTCTGTCCATCCAGCAGTATAAATGGGTACCAGTAAAAACACTGGGAAGTCAACCTGTGATGAACTAGCCTCCCAACCAGGAGATAAACTCCTAGATGCTTCACGCTAAAGAACCTGGGTGTAAGCTCCGGCTTCGATGAGCCAGTGGGACACCAGTTGCAATATAAACCGAAGATAATTAACATTCATGATTGCTGAAAACAACACATTGATTACAGAAAAAAGGGTGACATTTTTGTCTCACCTCCTCTAACTGAGCATCAGTCAGAAGTTTATACTTTGGCGGTTTCAGCTCCTGCTTAACAGGTCGGAATACTTTATTCAAATCCAAACCTGTGATTCTTGACAAAATTTCCTGAACGTCAGCATCTGTGAACTGGACTTCCTTAAATCCATCAGTGTCTGAAAAGAAAAAAAAAGAAAAGAAGACAAAAAAAACAGCATACAGACACAGAGAAGAGGGGAATAAAACAATATATCAGCAATGAAAAATGACATATGTGGTGGGTTACAGTGTTAAATGTTTTATTTCAAATGACTGAAGGTTCTGTCTTGCACTGGTCAAAATTATTTGGGGATTAATAAAGAAATATTAAATAATTCCCAGACAATTAAACAAGAACTCAGTGCTTTGCCTCATAAAATCCTTACAGAAACCCAGTACGAAGCACACTATTCATTTCAAATGTCATTATATATAATATAAAAACCGTGTGATGGATTTTTTCCACATGAACAAACATTAATATATGATGTTCAGATGCTCAGATTGATTCCTGGGGAGCAGGGAGTTAAGGTTAGCTAAGCTCAGGTCACCAAACAAAACTCCTCTGCTCTTTGCTTTCATTGAAAACAAGTTTAATAATGTTTACTCACTGTTCACTGATGATAAGCTACAAGCAAACCGCTGAACACCACGTAAAACTTTAGCTTTACAGTACACTCGCCTCATTCCATGGCAGGAACGAGACAAATGTAATGCAGCACTGAGAGCAGCCATGTTGTCCCGAGCTTTTTCTTCTTCTACGTTTTCTTACGTGAGGATAATATGAGGAACTGCGGCGCTTGTCGCCACCTAGCGTTCATAGAGTATAGCGTTCAAACTCATTGAAATAGTGGAGCCTGTTATACCATCATCAGTGGCGTCACCTCGAATTATCAGTATTTAACATAACATCCACATCTGTTGAATGGTATCTTTTTCAAACTATTTAATTTCAGTTTGGGTCTGTATTAAAGAACCTTTTTTTTTTACTTCCGCATGACTCCAGTGAGTTCAACAAGAGCTTATTTGATGGGATATGATTTTCATCCATTCATTCATACATAAGCATCTTAGAAAATGAATGAATGAAGCCGCAACAATGCCCGTCATGTGAGGACACTACAGAGTGAAACATGGTGGTGGAGGCATCATGGTATGGTGATGCATGATTTCCCAAAAAGTAAGATAGAAATCATATTGTTTACAATTCCCCAAAGTTAACATTTAGCAAACACCATCATTTTTCTAAACGTACCTCTTCTCATTCTCTGCTTTGTAATGTGAACCATAGTGTAGTTTTGGTGATCTCAGTTAGAGGATCTTCTCTGCCTGACACATTTTACTGATTAAAAATCGACTTTTAGGAAAATGAAGCAAAACAATTCATGATGGTCATATTTTGTACATTTTTATTTACACCCCTGCATTTAATTTTATCTGCATCCATAATCTGGCGCCTATACTAAACAGGATACACGTCAGAAATGATTAGTAAGGCTTTCAGTGAGTTGTTTGCAGTTTCAGAAATTTAAATATCCTGCAGTCTTAGGTATTTGCCATGAATTTCCCTCTTTGATTTGCTTGGAGATCTTCTCTACAGGCAAAGCTTTGATGGCAGACTGCCTGGTGTTTTTCAGTCAAAAAGGAAAACAAGCTTTTAGTTCCAGGACCGAGTTCAACAAATGCTGAGGCCTTGTGTATAAATACTGACAGATAATACCATATTTCTGTCGGATACCTCTTTTAAAGCATAAACTTCATATCTCCAGCCTCCTCATTTCTATATAAGTGCAACAATCAGTATTTTATGTAGTTGTCTGCTCTGAGATGATCTTCCTTTTCCTAGAAAGACTGGTTTGTTACGAAGTTCGGAGATGTCCCAATGATGGTACCTGAAGCTTTCTGGATGTTCGATGCCGGCTGGCATCCAGCATATGTGTTTTCTGTGGGGAAAATGTGTACAGGCACAGAATACAGTGATTGCCTGTCTCTGGCTGTATTTGGTTTCCGTGCAGTCTTGTGAAAATATAACTCATTCTTAAATTACATGGAGTGAGTGAAAGCTGAAGGACCAGATCATAGAAAAGACTCCAACTTTGGCATCTTGGTTTCTTCCTATAAGCCTTTTGCTAACATTGAAAATTCCTTCGACTTGATTTTGCCAAAGTTCAGGTAAATCCATGACTACATACTGGCAGCATGGGAGTTTCAACTAAATGAAGCAAATTTAAAGACATATGTTTAAAACAGAATGAACACAATAAAGATAATTGGAAAAGGGGGTGCCACTGTGGGGTGACACCGAGGGGTGACACCGTGGCATAGTGGTTAGCACACCGCATCAAAGCAAGAACTCATTGAGTCCAAATCTTGGGCTCGGTAAGGCTGTTTCTGTGTGGAGTTTACGTATTCTCCTTATGCTTGTGTGGGTTTCCTCCAGGTACTCTGGTTTCCTCCCACAGTCGAAAAACATGCACGTTAGGCTACTTGGCTTTTCCCAGTTGCCCCTAGGAGTGAGTAGGACTGTGACTGGTTGTGTATGGTTTCCCAGCAATGGACAGGCAAGCTTTTCAGGGTGTACCCTGCCTTCACCCAGAGTTGGTTGAGATAGGCTCAAGCTAGGATCAAAGATTAAGCAGTTGGGTAAAAGAATAAATCAATAAATGAATATACAGTATGTGAATTGGCTTGCAAAACAATTTTGAATTTGTGTGTGTGTGTGTGTGTGTGTGTGTGTGTGTGTGTGTGTGTGATGGCCTTTTTAGGGTGCACCCTGCCTTTGCTCAGAGTTGGTTGAGATAAACTCTTTGATTGGCCCTGAAGACGGAGGTAAATTAACTGGGATAGAAGGCTGTTTGAGCCCTTGAGTACAATAGTGGGCCTTTTTGAACCATTTTCTGGTGAAGTTTTCAAACTTCAAAGTTTTTTCTTGAATGGGTTTCCTCATGGTACTCCGGTTTCCTCCCACAGTCCAAAAACATGCACACTCTCTCACACCAAGGGGAGACTTGGAACAGCCAATGAGCTTACTGTGCACGTTTTAGGGCCGTGGAAGAAAACCAGAGTATCCGGAGGAAACCCACACAAGCACGGGGTGCAAACATGCAAACTCCACACAGAAACGCCCCGCCTGGGGATCGAACCCGGGCCTCCTTGCTGTGAGGTGAATGTGCTAATCACTGCGTCACCGTGCCCTTTCCCTGATAATTGCTTTATGGCTATTTTAATAAGACAAAGTCAGCAATATTCTCTAAAACGGCAAAATGTTGAAGCACGGACTGATACTGTAACTGAAGAAATGCTCACAGCCAGTGAGCTCACTGAGGAATCTAGAAGTGGGTATCGGTCTGCACTGGTAGCACAAGAAAAGCATCACCTTCATATTCCCCGTGCTGAGCGGTGAAGCACAGTGAGATTTTCTTCCTGGGGGTGCCCTTCACCCCTGATAATCCTTAAGATATGACAAAATTGGTGAAGAAAAACAGGTTTAATCAACTCAAATGAAAATGATCTCCTCCAGTTATA
Source organism: Porochilus rendahli (assembly GCA_039654305.1). Classification (NCBI taxonomy): domain Eukaryota; kingdom Metazoa; phylum Chordata; class Actinopteri; order Siluriformes; family Plotosidae; genus Porochilus; species Porochilus rendahli. The sequence goes on along the minus strand of JBCNYG010000008.1, from coordinate 22,281,636 downwards.
AATATCCATCCACAGATGGCGCCACCCTACCAAGTCACACCAACCACAGGTTTTATCCACACTATATAGGAGAAAATTTTGTGGACACTTGGCAAACTTTACAGACACCCTTTGACCTCGGCAGACACTCTTTTCCAAAGTGACGACTTGCTTAAGGGCCCATCAGTGGCAGCTTGGTGGTACTGGGGCTTGAACCATTTGGGTTCATATCAGTAGGTCAGAGCCTTAACCACTGAGACACCACTGCCCCACCTGACCATAACACTCATGTGTTTCGTGATCACTAGACTCCGGATTTCATTCCTTTTTTCTGTTATAATAAATTTCTCTCTTCTGGAAAGACTGCCCACTAAATTTTGGAGTACAGGCTTTGGGGATTTGTGATCAATTATCCACAAGAGCATTATTAAGGTCAGATACTGATGTCTGGGGGGAACACCGAGGGCATTTTAGTTCATCCCAAACACCTTCAGTGGGGTTGAGGTCAGTGCTCTGTGCAAGCGACTCATGTTCTCCCACTCCAACCCTGGAAAGGCGTGTCTTCAATGGAACCCGGCCACAGACGTTCTGCACGACTGTGTGCTTTCAGCTTTGGGAAAAAGCTACATACGGGGCCAAGTGTCCATAAACTTTTGTCCAATATCTTTTCATGACTTTGCAGACATGTCAGGGTGGCTAAACACATGTGGAGGACTCTGTTAAAGGTATGCACGAGCTCACAGAAGTGAAGAGATCCTAGCATCTTGGGATTTGAGACCATGACTTCCTCCTGAGGGTGAATGCGTTAATGTTAATGTTGAATCACTTTTTGAACCCATGAGGCCTTGTGAGTCATCCTCACTGTCATATAGATATGGAAATGGTTTAATGGTGTAGTTTATTAACAGCTAGTTGGGTCGGCATGGTGGCGTTGTGGTTAGCACGTCCACCTCACAGCAAGAAGGTCCTGGGCTTGAGCCCTATATCCTGGGAGGGTATTTCTGTGTGGGATCCTTGTGCTTGGGCGGGTTTCCTTTTGGTACTCCAGTTTCCTCCCACAGTCCAAAGACATGCACATTGAGCTAATTTGGCTTTATGTGAAAACATATGGAAAGGCGGCATGGTGATGTAGTGGTTAACACATCCGCCTCACAGCAAAAAGGTCCTGGGTTCAAGTCCCTTGCCCGAGGAGAGTATTTCTGTTTGGAGTTCTTTCAGTGCTTGCGTGGGTTTCCTTAGGATGCTTCAGTTTCCTCCTACAGTCTAAAGACATGAACATCACGCTAAGTTCACTTTATCCTAACCTATGAAGGTCATGGGTTCAAGCTTCTTGCCTGGGAGGGTGTTTCTGTATGGAGTTTACACGTTCTCCCAGTGCTTGTGTAGGTTTCCTCTAGGTGCTTTGGTTTCTTCCCCCACATAGTCTACATACAAACACACTGGGCTAACTGGATATATGCGATTGCCCCTAATTGTGAATGTTGTGTTTATGATGGCCCTGCGATGGACCCCGCCTTTCTAAATGGGCAAATTAATGACCTCCCCCGACCTTAATAAAGGATTGAGTGGCTTGGAACAGTTAATTACATTTCTTCACTGTCTAAGATAATTAGTCAGATAGGACATAATGAGAATGGGAAGAACAGAACCAACCAGGGAAGAACGATCCAATCATCATTACTGAGATGATATCCATTCACGTCACTGGGATATGCACAACACGGCAGCTTACAGTGACAGCATTGCACACAGCTGACAGATTTTTGTCTGTACTCGAACACGTACTTATGTAACTTTTTGGCATTGGAAGGCTTTTTTTTTCTTGCTATTGTTTTCATAAGACATGAGACTGCCAGGCGTCTGAAGGCAGTAGTTTACACCAAACTGATTATAACATTAAAACACTGGCACACTGGTAATTGTTTATCACAAACATGTGAACATTTCGGTTGCTTCATACATTTTTCCCTCCTTTCGAGGGGCTTTGGGGAGATTATGATGGAGTTAGACAGCAGAAACAATTAAGCTTTCAACAAGCAACAGCTGCCTACATGCTCTTTATGCCTGGCTCACTTGCCTTCAACACACACACACACACACACACACACACACACACACACACACACACACACACACACACACACACACACACACACACAATCTTGTACACCTGCCTTTGTGAGGACCCTAACCTTAACTACCACAACTAAAGGACCAACAACATGTCCTCACTCACCACTTAACTCACTCTGCTGGTTAAAAGTGAATTTATTTACATTTCTCAATTATTAGATAAAAAATCCTTTATTTTCATAAAAAAATAATATAAAACTTTGAAACTATTTTGAAAACAGAAACATTCAAATCAAAGAGATCTTGTATTATAGATACTCACTCACATATTTGCTGAACCACCTAATCCATGGGTCATGGGCAGGCAGGAGCCTATCTCAGCTGAAACTGGGCGCAGGGGTGGTACACCTTGAACAGCTCGCCAGGCCATTGCATGGCCAAGACACACAACCATTCACACTTACACCCAGGAGCAACTTGGAATTGCCAGTCATCTTAAGGTGCATGTCTTTGGACTGTAGGAGGAAACTGGAGTACTTGGAGGAAACCCACAAAAGCACAGGAAGAACATGCACACTCCACACAAAAACACCTAAGCCTGGGATCTGACCTCAAGACCTTCTTGCTGTGAAGTGACCTTATTTTAGATTACACTTCTTGGATTATTGTATTACAGGTAGTTGGGGTCAATTATTATGCAAAATATGCCAATGATGATAAATTGATGATAACAAACAGAGCTGTCTGGATGTAAAGATATAACACTTCCTGTATTTTCTTAAGAAGCACACTGTGAAATGGATCCAACTTGGGTTCTGAAGGTCCACATACATCACGTAAAGATAGAATATTTTAACTTTTAAGAGTTTTGAACTCAAACACACGGGTGTTGTTAGACTACAGACTATAGAAGATCTGTTCCAACTTGCTTATCGGATGTGTTGGAGATGCATGAGTGAACATCTCGAGATGTATACATCAAAAAAAAAGTTTTAAAAATCCTTTTCATGCTTGAATCTTCACAATTTTTTTTAATATCAGAGAGGTAAAAGCTTGTCAGAAGCAGTTAGTGAAATCTGCTTCTTACCTCACAACCCGAGTGTGTGAGATTTGGTTTCTTAGCCCCTCTTGGCTCTTTTTTCTTCCCCCTTTTCTTTTTTATTTTCGAAGCGAAGGTGGATTAAGGCAGAGGGACTTTTGTTTAGATAAAGCGAGGGATTAGGTGGAGATTTGCCCCCATAAAGTTGTGGGCTTGATGGGCCTTTTATCCCGCCATGTCGCTTAAGCTGTGTTGCTTCTGGATTAGGTCGATACAATAGGGTCCCTTGTGCAAGGGGGATCCGGGCCAAAGTGAGTGAAGGAGACGGAGGGAGAAAAGGAGAGAGAAAGAGAAAGAGAAAGGGAGCAAGATAGAGAAAAGACAGTAAAGGATAGATTTTGGAGGAATTGACAGGTCAAAAAACTTCGAGCATGGGGATTTGTTCGGAAGAACCCGGGATCTTGTCATGAATAATGAGATTTCTCCAGGAATCAAGAGGGGGAAAAAAGTAGGGCTGGCCCTTTAATACAGGTATCTAATTTAGAGAAACGGAAGGAAAAAATGGGTTTAAGATGAAGGTGCTACTAATAACGTGTCTAAGAGATGGCTACTGGCAAATTGCTTTGTTATTCTTGTCAAAAAAAAGGTCTCCTGGAAGCAGTCGATTTTAAACCATACATCAAAATGATTAATTGCTCAGGGAAGAACAGATGCTGAAATACCCTTGAATGGAGCCTGAGAGGCTAAAGCTCTGCGCACTGCAAACCTAATGTATTCATGGAGTTTGCAAAAACATCATTAGGGCTATTAATTAGCTATTAACAACCAAACCTCACAGTGCACGGCACCAAAAGCCTTTGTTTAATTATTTTCTTCCCAAATCTATAAGAAAAAGAGCTATCTCAATTCTTTTAGATGTAAATAAAATAAGGGATTATAGTATGGGGATATAGTCATGCAGGTAATGACTTTGTTTTTGATATTATTGATATTTTGGATTGATGTGTTTTCTCTTTCTGTGGTTTTACACTTGAAGAAACATTTAATAAATTATGAAAAAATCTACCAGAACATTATAAATAAAAGGGACTACATTCAGCTTTGAGTTGGTTGTATTTTAGTTCTTTCTACTTTGGTAAGTCATGACTTTTTAACTTCTGTTGAAACTCTGATTAGCTTGAGTCAATTCAATTCAGTTTTATTTGTATAGTGCTTTTTACAATTGACATTGTCACAAAGCAGCTTTACATCGTGAAAGAAATTAAAAAATATAATGTAAACATTTTTCTACAACCCCCTACACATCTCTAATGATCAAGCCTGCGGCGACAATGTCAAGGTAAAACTTCCTCAGTTAACAAGAGGAAGAAACCTTGAGGGGAACCAGGCTCGAAAGGGAAACCCATCCTCATTTGGGTGAAACCATAAAATACAAACCATATAAGAGAAACCTCATTACAGTCCAACATGTAGTCCAGTTGGTTATACCACAACTGTATTATAAATAATTGTAGCAAAAGAGTTTATATTACCAGCAGTGAAAAGTCATCTTCACAGTTGCTGATCTAAGTCCATATAGATTTTCATCAGCAGGAGTGAGGGGCTTCCGAGTTGGGAACTCCAGGCAGCATCAGCACACCAGGACAGACCACAGGACGCAGACAGCAGAAGGATCAGGAGGATCAGTATCACCGGTTCTGTAAAGAAGTGCACTTCTTAGTTGATGAAATATTGTCTTTCAGAGAGTAAGGGGTTTGTTAGAAGCACCAAACAACTGACAGCGTAGACAATCCGAAACAGAAGTATAATGTACGTCTCAGAATTACACTAATGTGTTAAATTTAATTAAGTGATTTATTTAATAATTGAAATCAAATATTTTTCTGATAATTTTTGGGGACTTTTTAAATGATGCACAATGTACTCTAAGTGCAAACCGTTCCCATGGAAACATTTCAGTATCCAATTGGAGTATGACACAAATGTAAAAATAATTTATGACATAATAATAACAATTAGCAAAACAAATGAAAAAAAGAACAAAAAAATTGAATAATGAACCTTTTACTGACGTCATTCTATAAATGTGACAATGACGTAACCAAAATGCTTGCATTATAGCACATTATAGACAATGTTTATGAGACAATGTAGTCTAATCAATAATAGCTTATTAATGTTAGTGAAAAGGCTTTTTTCATGGATGACTTTAAAATAAAGCAGAAACTTATGTTTGCTTTTTTTCTCTGTTCTTGGAGTCTAGTCTTCTGCTGTTGTTGTTTGTAGTGTCTATACCTTCAAATGTTTTTATTTATTTTTTTTATTATGTCATCTCTACTTCATCATGCTGTGCTAATGCAAGCTCCGCCTGTGCTCCCTACACCCAAACTAGGTTCCCTACATAGGGCACACTCCATGTATTGCACCAGGCATTGAGCAGTGTCCAATGGTGAGCTGTTTGGGATTGAGTAAAGCAGCTTTAAGGAAAGAGCAACGCTTTTTTTCTGCCTTTAATTGCTTTAGAAAGGCTCCTCACTAAGCGACTGGGCGGCTTTACAGCTCGCGGTTAAGGGCTTTATTTCCATCGGCTCACAAGTTAATCCGCTTTCTTTCTCAGAAGAAGAGATAAGGAAGGATGGGAAAATGGGAGAGGACGACATACGGGTTTGGGTCAAATAGTAATAATAATAATAATAATAATAATAATAATAATAATAATAATAATAATAATAATAATAATAATAATAATA
>JBCNYG010000008.1:22207164-22219106 GCA_039654305.1 Porochilus rendahli | reverse complement strand
TTGAGAGAAAGTGAGTGAGTGAGAGAGTGACAGAGAAAGAGAGATTAATTTCTAATCATGAAAAGGTTTAATTTGTTATTATTATTATTATTATTATTATTATTATTATTATTATTATTATTATTATTTATTTGTTAATTTATTTATGTATTACTGCCTGACCAGTGTGTGTGTGTGTGTGTGTGTATGTGTGTGTATATATTATTTCATTCCTTCACTTGCATTACCCATCTTCTAGCGTCACAGGGAGGTTAGAGCCCATCTCAGCCTACTCTGGGCGAAGGCGGGGTAGACCCTAAACACACACACACACACACACACACACACACACACACACACACACAATCATTCCCCTTCACACCTGGGGCGACGTGAAACAGCCAGTTAGCGTAATGTGCACTGAACTGTGTCTTTGGATTGTGGAAGGAAACCTGAGTACCTGGAGGAAACCTACGTAACCACGGGGAGAACATGCAAACTCCACACAGAAACCCCTTCGCTGAGCGCGGACATGAATCCAGGACGTTCTCGCTGCGAGGCGGACATGCTAACCGCTACACCACCGCGCCGCCCCGAGAACCAATAATAATAAATAAAATAATACGAATATTTATACTCGGGTCTATTAGTGAGTTAATATTTTGCGTTGTGTTTGTTATTTGTTGGACGTTTTAAATAACCCTGCAGCATTTTATTGCTATTTCTGTTGTTCTTTTAAACATCATTAACCCTGTGTCAATTACAAAAATTATACATCTGTATTAAATTCACTTTCCATTTTTCATATTTAATTCCTTAATCCATCGTTTACAGCAGCGTTTTATTCCTCGCACTTCACAACCCACACACTCTGACCCCGAGTCGCACGCAGTGAAGCCTATAAAAGGCTGCTGAAGAAGAGTGAGGTGAAAACATCCAGCATCTCAGACATCAAAACAAACGTAGCTTTTTCCGAGATCCGCCGATGACACATCACAGGACGTTAGCCATTCCTCACAGCTCGTACGCGAACCCCTATACTTCTGTACATCCTTTGCATTCTGAAACACTAAAGCAATTTGCACGTGTGCCTCGGTGTTTCGTGAAAAGCACAACGATGTCGGCGCGTGTGGAGCTGCAGGAGCGGCTAACAACCTTTAACAGGGTTCAGCGGGAACTGTGATGCCACTCAGCAGGAGACGAGGAAGCCTAATTAACTCCTCGGGAGCTGCAAGACGCAGAGCTCAAATTCTAATTATATCAGAAGATGGATAGATTTGTGCCTTTGACAAACAGAAATTGAATACAGCGACATATGGCAGTTGTGGGTAATTTCAAACAAATCTCAGATTCAAACAGCAACGTCCCGCTGTTAAAGCTTTATAATAAATAAATAAATAAATAAACTCTAGGGTTGGTACGGTAGTTCTGGTACGGTAGCAACAGATAAATAAGCAGTAATTACATGTAACACCTGATACAAACCTTGCATGCTGGATTTTGAGGTATACAAACTTGGACGTAGAATACAGTATTTACTACGATGATCGACGATCGTTTCTTGGTGGAGCTCCACAGGCAATTTCAAACCCCCAGTGAGCCTAATGCGCATGACTTTGGACCGGGGGAAGAAACCAGAGTACCCGGAGGAAACCCACGCCAGCAAACGTCACGCAGAAACGCCCCGAGCTCGAGATTTGAACCCAGGACCTTCTTGCGGTGAGGGGAACGTGCTAACCCCTATGCCTTTGATACAGTGACAATCCGTTCATAGTGGGGCTTGAACCCCCGACCTTGGGATCACTAACCTATCACCCTTCCCCCAGGCCGCCACTGCTCCCACTTTGACCTTGAATCACCTTAAAAGGTCAAACCCCAGCCATCTTGTAAATCCTTCAAAATAAGTACGCTTTTTTTTATCTCCCGCCCCTCAAGCTGTGGGAACGGTGTCCGCCCATCCGTCCGTCTGTCAGTCCGATCGTCACACTTTAGTTTCTGGACATTTACTCGCTGCACGCTCAAGCTGGGGCTTTTAAACTTGGTATGCCGGCTCGCTACTATGAGTGCTAGGATGAGTTTGTGTGTGAGTGACCTTGACCAACTTTTCAAGGTCACAATGGCAAAACTGGATATTAGGTTTCCGGACATTCACTTGCCGAGAACTGAAGCTGGGGCTTTCAAACTTGCTCTGCTTGTTTTATATTTCCATATTGTGCAACGGTCCTTTCGATGAGAGTGTCTGGACCCCTGTGGGCCTTTTTGCTAGATTTTTCATGAAATAATTTCTACCTTGCACTCTGTGAGTGTTCCTCTAGTTTATTGCTACATATTCGCTCCTAGTACACAACAGCCAATTTTTTTACCAATCAGCTGTAGCACCATTTGGATACGCAGGATTTAATACAGCTGACAATCGCTACCGAACATTGGAACGATAAGTTAATAGATCGCTCATAAAAGTTATAATATTTGGCCGACTAGTCCTGCTCACTCGGCGAGCTAATGGCTTACCCTTCTTTGTTTACACCAAATTTGTAGATTTTTGAAAATTATGATCCGAGGGCATTTAAACTTGAAGATAGCTGATAAACTGGGTCAGGAATGCTAACCTCCACAGTCTCAGCCGTCACTGCTGCACCCTTGGTGCTTGAAATGCAGACGTTCAAGCAGAAGACCACTTCATTATGTTCTGATTGGTTCACGAAATTGAAAGATTAAAATAAAAATGACTTCATTTCAAGAAAGTGCTGTTCCATTGAACCAACAACTGTAAGTACTGCACCAAGAGAGCATGTAGTTCATTACTTTTAAATCCTGCAAATTAGATTCTCCACTTTCATTCAATCATTCATTTTCTGAACCGCCTATTCCTAATTAGGGTCGCGGTGAGGCTGGACAGCTCGCCAGGCCATCGCAGGGCCATCAGTCACACAACCATTCGCATTCACACTCACACTCACACCTAGGGGTGATCTGGAACAGCCGATTAGCCTACTGGGAATATTTTTGAACTGTGGGAGGAAACCGGAGTACCCAGAGGAAACCCACGCAAGCACGGGGAGAACATGCAAACTCCACAGAGAAACCTAGAGTGTTAAAAAGAAGTGTACACCTAGTAACCGCTGCGCTTCACGGGGTACTCAGTAACACATCAGATTCGTACCATTACAACAGTTCATGCCAAAACCATGAATTTCATATCCAAGCCAAGATTATTATATTAAGTGACACTCAGTTGTCCTTTATGGCCATGTTGTACCCACAGAAGTCAAACAAAGAGCTTGGCAAGTGCTTTGCGATGAATAAATAACGACTTAAAAAACACAGTGTTGTTAGTGATAATATTTAAGGAAACAAACATTTATGGATTTGTGAGCACAACAAAAATTCTTTGCTAATCTAAAAATTAAGTTGTAAAAGTTTGGCGGTTTGTAGACACGTCATAATTCCTCTTTCGGGTCATGACGGGTTTAATTTCCACATGAGTGAATCACTCAACTTTCAACATGAATCACTACACAACTCCTTAAAAGAGAGAGTGTTACCCATCATCTTCACTGTACAGGGGTTTCACCAATCCCCACTTCTACCAACACTGACGATCAGCATGCTAATGGACAACACAAGGTCAGTGAAGGCTGTACTTTGCACACAGAGTAAAAACGGAAGTCCCACTAGGGGGCAGTGTAGGGCCAAAGGCTCACAGGAGATCATGCTTCACGTGTCTGTCAGTTAAAGTTTGACATTTTACTGCCACCGGTCATGTATTTGTTAACTCACGGCTAATCATGTCTGGCGTTTTGAAACGTTTAGTTCTGCTTCCTACTGAGGGTTTCTCATATTTCCGATCCTGTGTCCACGCAGTATCGGTGGATTCTGTTTAAATTATTTAAAATGATTTAAATTATTACTCAAACATTTCTATGCGATGTTCATTTTTTTGTCATAGGAATTTTGCTGATATTAAAATAGAACTGCATGTACCCTGTCTACTTAACCCGTTTGCAACATAAAACCCGGTTTGGATCTGATGCATCTTGGGAAACTTATTACACAGGTTTACGCTTTCTGTCGAGTAGCGCTCCCCCGGTTAAAGAAATAAGCTCGTAATCAGTTCTATTCAAGTTCTATCCTGAAGTCAACACTTCCGTTCGGTCTTATTTGTTTCTCTCCCATTCTTGGCCGCTCATCTAACGAACGTCTCTTAAAGGAATGCAGTAATACTACAGTAACTATATTTATGATTGTCATAATGCCTTACAGGGAAATGTTAAGGAAAGACCTCTTGAAAAACCAGATGCTGGGAACGCCCCTGAGAAACCTCCTTAAATCAAAGAGGAAGATTAGAGATATGAAAATTTTCAGTTACGGTGTTGTAGGCCAGGTATTTATTTATATACTAACATATCTTTATTACTTAGATCGCTTTGCATACAAGCTCAAAGTCACACAGTTAGGGTTAAAAATTCATAGACGTGTTTCACCTTCAGACTCCGCTACTACTAGCTCGTCCGCCTCACAGCAAGAAGGTCCTGGGTTCGATTCCCAGCTCGGGCGTTTCTGTGTGGAGTTTGCATGTTCTCCCCGTACTTGCGTGGGTTTCCTCCGGGTACTCCGGTTTCCTCCCACAGTCCTCACAGTAGGCTAATTGGCTGTTCCAAATCACCCTTAGGTGTGAGTGTGAGTGTGGTTGTGTGACTGTTGGCCCTGTGATGGCCTGGCGAGCTGTCCAGGGTGTACCCCGCCCTCACCTAGAGTCAGCTGAGATGGCCGCGACCCTAATTAGGATTGAGCGATTCAGAAAATGAATGAATGAATGAATAATCCATCTGTGCACATTGCTCAACGGTGTCATATCTATAAACATTCAGAAGCCTTCTGTGTATGTCGGACAGCCCGCATCCTTCCTTCGTCAAAAACTCAACGTAGGCCCGTTGCTTCTGCTTGGAATTAATTAGGTACCTGCTATGAAAAAAAAGGTTTATTATAGAGGAAGAGTTGTTCTTCAAAGATATAATTTGAACAACGTATGTCAGTTCATAAAAAATACAAAAGTTATGTTACTCTTGCATTACTTTTCGTACAACCCTATAGCAAAGTGGAAGTGATTGGGAACGACAGCAACTCAGCCATGAAGTGGTAGGCCATATAAGTTGACACAGAGGGGTCACCGGATGCTCAGGTACAGAGTGCGCAGAGGACATCATCTTTCAGCAGAGTCAATCGCTACAAACCCCCAAACATGTGGCCTTCATGTGGCCTTCAGATTAGCTCAAGAACAGTGCGTAGAGAGCTTCATGGAATGGGTTTCCATGGCCGAGCAGCTACATCCAAGCCATATATCACTATGTGACTCTAGAGCAATGAAGACATATTCTCTGGTGTGACAAATCATGCTTCTCCATCTGGAAATCTGATGGATGTGTCTGGGTTTGGTGGTTTTAGGAGCTGGGCTTGGCCCCTTAGTTCCAGTGAAAGGAACGCCGAATGCTTCAGCAAACCCAAAGAATTTGGACAATTTCATGCTCCCAACTTTGTGGGAACATTTTGGGAAAGGCTTCTTCCTGTTCCAACATGACTGCACACCAGTGTACAAAGAAAGGTCCATATAGACACGGATGAGCGAGTTTGGTGCGGAGGAACTTGACTGGCCTGCACCGCGACCCGATAGAGCACCTTTGAATGAATTAGAGAGCCAGGCCTTCTCATCCAACATCAGTGTTATATATCTGTGTGTGTGTGTGTGTGTGTGTGTGTGTGTGTGTGTATATACACACATACATACATACACACACACACACAGAAACACACACACATATTTATATATATACTGTGAGTGTGTGTACCCATATATATTTATATGGTTTGCTACAAAAGTGCATTTATTCATTATTACTTAAATTACAATACACTTGCACATAAATTTGTCTGTGTAGATTTCATATTAAAAATATTTTACCTAATTATTACACACATCCATTTTTTTCCATTTAGTATATGTGCATAAGTAACCTAAGTTCACAACATACACATGTAAACACTTTAATATTGAAATACACATCTGTTATACCACAGTGGTTTATGGTGGTTTGTAGGTGTTAATTCGGAAAACTATACAATCCCCTGCAGAGGGTGTGGTTAGCTATGCTATAAAGGAAAGTATGTGTGGAGTTTCATCAGCCATTACAACGAGAGCATCAGAAAAAGAGCTGGTCATGCAGGACTCAGCCACTCGATCTTATGTTCTCTTTGCTTGTCTCGTCTTGTTTGGTTCCAGTCTCCAGGTATCCCGAGCAGATCAGGATTACACAGGAACAAATCAAACTCTACAGCTTGAGGCTTTTAAAATTAGCATGCTGGAATATTTAGGGATGGACAGACCGCCGCCAACCAGAGGCAAGTCGTCTTATCAGGAACTAATCAGAATATACCGTCAATATCAGAACATGAGGAGGAACATGCTGACTTTTCAGAGTGACTCCCGTTTGGTCCTCCACACCACAGGTAAATTAAACAAGGCCATGACTCTGAATTACTTACATACATTACTCATTACATGATTGTTCAAGATATTTCTCATGATCATTTGGAAAAAGTTGATCAGTAATTAATCATACTAATAAAATCTTACATTAACACGTGCATTGGGGGAAAAAGTGGAACCGTGACAGAATTTTATTGGCTTTCTTTTCTTACAGTGCACCCGATGAATTCTCAGGAGACTGGTCCTGAATCAGTGACACAATGGTTTAGAGCTGTTTTTCACAGGGAGTCTCACATAACAGACGAGTTTCTCTTGGCACAAGCACAGCTGCAACTTCAAAGGACTGTGGATAACAATTTTGACCAACCTCTGCGTAATCAGAAAATTCTACTTAGAATACACATAACCTCCCATTCCTATATGAAGAAGGTCTTTAATCCAAAACCATTTAAATCAAAAAACCACAATGTTACAATGGATGTGACTTTTGCAGTAAACAGATGGCTTCTGAAGACTCGTGATGCTTTACTAATTGTTGACATTGGCATTGTTAGAGACAAAGAAGGCGAAACTCACCCAACTCCACAGATCTGTTTGGAACTTAAGCTAATGGAGTATAAAGTGAGACGGGCCCGTTCCACTGATGGAGAAAGTTTTGAGGATGACGGTTACTGCAGGCGAAAGTCACTGAGCGTTTCCTTTGAGGAGATCGGCTGGTCAGACTGGATTGTGGCTCCTGCTGGCTACACAATGTATTTCTGTGATGGCTCTTGCCCACACAATTACAAACCAGCCAGTATGCACACTCAGATAAAGTCACGTTTACATCGCTTGACCAAGGGAGCGACGCCTCGCCCATGTTGTGTGCCTTCTGAATACGAGCCCATGATTCTCATGCACTACGATAGCCGTGGGAAGCTGAAACTAACATCTTTTAATGATTTAATCGTTTCCAAATGCCACTGTGCCTGAAAATGTTTGTCTGGTACACTATGACAGTTGTGCGCTATGGTGATGTTTCTAACACTTCTCTGATGGGACTCTTCGTCCTTAAAGTAGAAAACGCACCTGGATATTCAGTATTAAAAGCAAAGAAAAGCCATAGTTTCACACCGGGCTTCAATTATTTATTATAACTTATTCATGGCATTTTTTTATTCGTCAGGCGAGTAAACTGTGCGCGAAAGTGATGCATTTAGTATTTAAAAACAGTATCTTGTGTTTTGTTCAATGTAATTAATTTATTTCTGTTTACTGTGCATATACTATGGGAAATAGTATTTTAATTTTCCTGTACATACTATTTTTGCTAAATCATTCTTATACCATCATGTATAATGGCAGTCTTGTGTAGGTGTATCCAGCTGATTTTAAAGTAAACAATTTTTTTCAAGGTCAGGGAGTGTCAGTAATCAAAGATATGACAAACTTTTACAGTACAATAACCTTGAGTATATATGTTTCTAACCCACATGGCCTTGACTAACAAGCGTAGGTAAAGATGAAGAATGAAGAATGCCGCTGTAGCTGTTGTCACTAGAGCTATACATTTTTATGAATAACATAAAGGTGAAATGATCACTGGAATCCAAGTATTAAGAGTCGGACACTTTAGGAAAGCAATATGGATTTAATGGGAACGCCATTTAGTGCACTGTCATACTCGAGGCACCTCTGGCTTTATCACTGGTTGATCTAGCAACACAGATACCGCTACCGCCTCTATAGTCACACCAACTTATAAAACAATTACAAAAATTATTACCGAACGTCACTATTTCAACTGTTTATTATGTCATTTCCTACAACTCATAAAATTTGACAGTTCCTCATCTCATTGCAGTGATAAGAATCATTCTGCAGTTATTTTCCAATCTTCATTGGCATCTGCTAAGGTCATGTACACAAACCTATCAGCTCAAGTAACACATTCCTTCAGGCACATTGAGTTCCTCTGACGTCGTGAGTTAAAGTTCAAAAACTGTGGAATTTGCACACAAGTGTCTCAAAGGAATGACTTTTCCATTGGGTGGACGTGCTAGATGGGTTGTAACTATTTAACACTTATACAGAGATTTAGGCAGTGTCTAAAAGCGGAGCTCCCGTATGATTTCTCTTACTTGACACATTTTTGGTGGGAACTTTCAAACCCCATACACGTATCCACGTATCCTCGTATCCCTGTATCCCCGTATCACAAGATGAATTTATTTTATAGAAGGGAATAAAAAAGAGGGAACCAAACACGCCATCTTAGATCGACATGTAAGGTCCACCGTTTAGAACACGGAACTTTAGAGAACATTTCAATAACACAAGAATATAATTAGCTGTTTATTTATTTTACGTCATTAACAATGATATCACGTCACATGACCCAACTATTATACACCTCTTGTTCTCTATACTACTCTCTCCCAGAAACATTTTCTTATGTTTTTCCTTTATGGAGATATAAACTCTGCTGTGTAGAGATGCTTTAATCATTAAAAATCTTCACATTTGATTCTGGTTGTACATTTGTATCTAGAACCCTTGTCTCTGTTTTTAAATAAATATTCTTCCTTCCTATATTTCAAACTTTTATGAGCTATTTGTACTAATGTTAGACGTGTCGCTACATCTGACATCACGTACGCACACAACACTCTCCAGACTGCGCGTGCGTGGGTTCCCATGTGTATACGTACGCCGGAGGGACGGACGGATGTACACTATAGGTTTTTCTTTATGTTCCCAAAGCAACTCGATTATTATCAATGGCACCAACACTTGCGGAAGCTATGCTACAAATGAATGTCACACGCTTCTACAAAATGACACACAGTACATTTATTTATCTCAATGACTAGCCACTTGAAATAAATTCACAAGTGCTTTTAACTGTAATGTTTTGTCTTAGAAAATTACCTTTTTAAAAAGTTTAAACTGCACCAATGTAAGTAAAATTACCACTTTTTACTTTTAACACAACAGGTTTAAAAATATAAGATTATTCTATAAGAAGGTCCCAGGTTCAAAATCCGGGCTCAGGCGTTTCTGTGTGGAGTTTGCATGTTGTCCCCTGCTTGCGTGGGTTTCCTCTGGGTACTCCGGTTTCTTACTACAATCCAAAAACGTGCACAGTAGGCTGACTGACAGTTCCAAATTGCCCCTAGGTGTGAGAGTGAATGTGTATGCGTGTTGGCCCTGCAATGGCCCCGCCTTCGCCCAGAGTCAGCGAAGATATGCCAGCCTCCCTGCCACTGTATAAAGTAGATAAAAATGTAAGTCTTAAAGTCACCAAAGACAAGTCCCAGGTCCTGGTATGCTACATAAGAACTTTAAGGCACAACTGGACAAGCCTCATATTCCTGGTGATGACCAACTGCAGAATTTTCAGATTAAATGTAGAATGCTGAAATGACTGCCAGGTTTAGCAGTGAAGGACTTACCTCTGTCCACAAGTTTAAGAAGAAAGCGAGTCATATTAATAGATATCGTAAATAGGAAGTGGTAATACCCACATCTTAAATAATCTTGCTCTGTTGCTCTAGTGACAGTAGCTGAATAGCTGGTGTCACTGCTTCCTGTAGTCTCAGTTATGTGCAATATCCAGATCAATTCAGTTTTATATGTATAGCACTTTTTACAACTGAAGTTGTCACAAAGCAGCTTTAAAAACATAAAAACAAATTTGATCAAACATTTCTCTATATACCCTGTACATACTCAATGACGGCAAGAAAAAAAAACTCCTTCAGTCGACACGAGAGAGATACTTTAAGAGGAACCAGAGTAAAAAGGGAAATCATGAAGCAGAAACTTCACTGTTGTTTAACATGATGTCTAGTCTGTTGTCTTCCAACTGTAACAGTAATTGTAGTCCTAAATCATTTTAGGACCTGCAGTGAAAAGTCATCTTCACAGTTTCTGAGTGTATATTTAGGTCCACATGGATCATCGTCAGCAGGAGTGAGGGGCTTCTAAGATGAGAACTCCAACCGGTAGTAGCACATCAGGACGGATCACAGGATTCATAGTGAAGACAGATCAGGATCACTGGTACCTCAAAAGTAGCATGCGTACCTCAACAAAAACACAGATGAGGGTGGGGGTGTGGGGGTGTGTGCTGATAACAGTGTAATGGTTAAAAAAAAAGTTTATTAGTGTTGAGTGCAAGCAGGGACTTTGGTATGACCGACTACAACAGCACAATTTAAAAAAGAGAAAATCCGAAGGAAGACAGACTTGAGTGCACCCTGCAACATGACCTGGGTGAGCATGTGAGAGTGAGGGAGTGACATAATCCAAACATGATAGTTTACCAGAACTCTCTATGCCTGAGAACCCCCAGATCTGCTCCTTTACCTAATAAAAGACTATTAACAAAATGTATTAATCCCACAAGGGAAAGTATTGCCTCTGCATTTAACCCATTCAAAGTGATCACACACACACACACACATACACACACCATTTTTAACAATCTTTGGGCTCAATACCGCATTGTTACATCTGTAACAGATCATAGTTAGATTCATAGTTCAAATGAGGTGATCAATAATTCAATAAATAATTATTTTGTTGTTTATCACCAAAGCCGTTAATAACCATGATTTCAGAACTCAGAATTGTCTAAGACACTTTACTGACACAAGGTGGCCCATCTGTCAGCGGCTAACAGTGGTCCTCAGACCTTATGAGACAAGCAGGGCTAGCTTATTTATGGATATACAAAATGTATTCTCTTTCAAAAATATTTGAATATGTAAACTATATGTAACAGGGACTTGGAAGTATTAGAATTTGCAAACTGTACATAACATGGTCTTAAATAAATATTTTCTGTATGTCTGTGCAGACACACTCAGAGCAGTGGGCTAAAACACATTCCCCTGGACTAAATAAGTAAGTTTTCAGCCTAGTTTTAAAACCGGAGACTGTGTCTGAATCCCAAACATTAAATGGAAGTCTGTTCTATAACTGTGGGGCTTCGTAAGAGAAAGCTCTGCCCCCTGCAATAGTCTTCATTATATCACTAAGCAGCCTGCACCCATTCTTGCCTCCTCTCTGAATTGCATGAAGGGACCGCATGACAGAAAAGACATGTGCTTCTGAGGAATGTGTTTAGGGATCAATTAATTGAGTAACACTGCCTATTATCTGATTCATTCTGAAACCAGGATACATTAACTATCAGCACACAATAAAAAAAAAGAAGGAAAGAAAGAAAAAAAAAATACGCAACAGGGTTTTTAACTAGCTAAATAATATTATGGGATTGCTTCAGTCTCATATCTCTTCAGAGCACTGGGTTGGGTAAATAAAATGTCACTGAGGTGCAAGTGCACTTCTGTGCACTGTTATTCTCCCACCCAGCTGTGACCAAAATGGACAAATAGACAAAATTACTTTTTGAAAGACCGCCATCTGGTGGTCAAATAGGTAGCGACACATGGCACTACTCTTATTTTAAAGATAATTTTGTATGCGTCTT
>JBCNYG010000008.1:22186490-22198563 GCA_039654305.1 Porochilus rendahli | reverse complement strand
CTATCTATCTATCTATCTATCTATCTATCTATCTATCTATCTATCTATCTATCTATCTATCTATCTATCTATCCAACCATCCATCCATCCATCCATCCATCCACCAATCCATCCACCAATCCATTTATCTATTTCCTCCAGGGCCAAAGTTGTTTCCGCCCTTAAAGGAGCTGTGCTAATCTTACAATACCAGCTTTCGACACCGATGAATACAGATTTTGGTATCTATATGAAGTTCTGCCTTTGGGAAGAGCCTGAATCTATATGTTACCAGTCATTTAAAAACAATTCCTCTTTACCAGTATTTACCTGTTTTGTTTGTTTGTCTATATTTTGCACATCTGGTAGCTGCTTTAACTAAGCTGGATTTTCCACAACACGCAAACAACAATAAATATATTTGGAAAATATTGTGCATAATGGAGAAATTGTAATAATCGAAGAGGAACTCTATGTCCCTTTGTCTCCCTGTCATGGCAATGATGTCATGATGACATCAACACACGCTGATTGAGCTATCCTCTCTGTGATGTTACACTCTATGATGCTGGCACCCTCAGATCTTTATACACAGCTTAACACAGAGGGTATGTTCAGCCAAAGGTTACTTACAAACCATAAGCAGGATAAGCAAACACCACATGTAGTTTCTATGATATTACAATACAGCAAGAAGACAGCAGAGGTTATTACTATGAGGTCACAATCAGAGGCTCTGAAAACTATATGACGTCATCGTATTACATGACCCAACCTGACTAGGATGATATTAAAATAATAATAATAATAATAATAATAATAATAATAATAATAATAATAATAATAATAATAATATTTTACGACTGTCGCTTATACTGGCTACCACGCCATTTGGAACACAGGCACCGAACGTAGCGTCAACATACGTGCAGGGCGCCTCGCGTGCGTGCTTTACGTACTGACGTAAACAGAGCTCCAATTTCCCATAATGCACCGAGGAAACATTTTGATCCAATTCACTTGATGAAAACGGGGAGGCAACTCACCGCTATGAAGCGAAAAGAAACGACATCTGGCGATTCTTTACTATTCGGCTGAAATGATTTAAGACTTCTTAAGTTAACAGTCATATAAGAAACATGCGGACAGGATACGCTTCGAATATTCAGAAAGAGCTGTAGTTCCTGCAGTCTACGTACCCTTAAACTCGGAGGATTTTTCCCCCGTCGGCCGCTTCGCACCGACCAGGCAATGACAACGGCCTCCGCAACCCCGCAGCAGATGAGAGAGCGGCTGCTGCAGGCCATCGACAGCCAGAGCAATGTGAGTAGCTTGTTAGCTAACTAGCAGCACCGTGTTAGTTTCCCCCTTTTTTATCTCGAAGTTAACGCGTTAATTGTTTGATTTTGCTCAATTACATTCCAAGCAAACTACCTCAACCCGCCGAATAAGGCATTAGTGTCAGTTACAGCTTGGTTTATTGTGAAATAAGATGGCCGGTAAAGCTGCTGTAGCAGCCGGCTAACTGTTAGCCGAAGTTTAGCACTGAGGCGTTTTAAAGTTGTTGGTATCGTTCTCCTGCCAACCACAACAAGTGCTTTTATTAACTCACGCCTTCACACGCGAGGTTTGAGAAGAACGAGTGGTTAATTGCCTTGTTTTGTTTCCTAAAGTGTCCACATGTTTAATGTAGCTAAGTGTTAGCGTTAACGTTAGCTAGCTGTGCTAGCTGCATCCTCTCCACCAGAGCTACAGCAGCAACGCTGCCCTGACTGAGCTGAACTCGAGTAAAGTTGAAGTAAAATGATTGTAAAACAAACAAAAAAATACATCGTGACATTCATTTACTCGGTTTCGGGGTAGCGTAGAATAGTGAAAACATTCTGTAAATAACCATTAACCCGATAAAATAGACGTTAATGTTAGTCATGTTTGTTCCTTTCACATGGACTGACTAGAAATGTAATCTCTGGGCTGCAGATTGTTCATTTTTGTTTGTTTAAATAAAATTACATTTATTTGATATTCAAGTATTAAAGAGCCCTTGGTTTTCTGTGAGATTGTGCTTTATAGTGTAATGATTATTAATGTTATGGATTCACTAAAGGTCTTTTTTTACTTCACTTCTTACTGAAGTGAATCAATATACAAGACCTGCTGTTCCTTACAGTGCTGTATTAAAAATCGAATCAAATTTTGTCACATACATATTATACACAGTACAGTATGTAGTGAAATGCTTAGTACGACTGTACAAACTGTAAAGAAGAAACTATCGAAGTAACAAGAAGAAAAGAACAATAACAATCTTTTTAAAGGTTTATAAAGGTCAGTATAAATATAAAATGCAAAAAAGAAAATATATATCAATAAATATAGGACACCAATAAATATAGGACACAAAAATATAGATACATGTATAAAATGAAGTATAAGTGAAAGTGAAATATAATACAAATATACAGGCAATGTAATGAAATATAATGTAATGCAGTGGCATTTTTCCGTAATTCTTATATTTTTTTTAAATACAGATTTTCTTATTATTCTTATTAAACTGGTCTAATAAGACAAATGTAACATAAATGACACTCAGATTAACTGAAAACCATGTTGAATTAATCAAGTTTGAGATCTGGACAATAAATCGTGAAGAGCTAAACTTTCTGCTTATTGAGTGCAAATGTTTAATCTACCTGTAAAGTTTTCACACCAGGATCCTACGCACGTATTGGTCACTATTAAGATGTTTCACTCCTCAGTGCACTGGCTGGACTTCATCATAGAAACTGACATGTTGTCTGAGACCAGTAGCGTAAAGCGGTTTATGTAGGATGGTCAATACCAGTGAAGCTTTAAAAAATATTACTTCTAATAAACAAAGTGGATATTAGCGAGTAGTCACTGAGCACCGTTGAGGGATTAGTTCAGTGATATCTACCAAGCCAGAGACAAGTGTTTTGATGTACTGTGTACTATACAGGAACATAAGAGAAAGTAATTTAAACAAGGTTTTTATGATGTATTTTAACTTTATTATTGATTAGATTCTCCTGTGGTTGTAAGCTGGATAATGTCCATTTCTATATGCGACATGGTAATGATCTGATTGGTCTGTTGTCGGTGGATTAAAAACCATTATCCCGAGTGGGTAATACTTAATATTTTCAATGTGTTAAAACACTCGGAGAATGCACACACTCATGGTTTATCGCAATCACTTAGAGCAGGCATTGTCAATTTGTCATCATGATGAAAATATTTTATTGAAATAATTATTCAATTAAAACAAAATGAAAATCTCAGTACTGATTTTATTTAATAAAATAATTTTTGTTTCCATGTAGATACCATAACTTGAAATGAAAACACACCTTTTTGGAGCACTTTTAATTAATTAATTAATTGAGCTATGATAAGCTACAATTAATTAATTAATTTTATTTGTTTTGGCTGTATAATACTGGATAACAAAATTGTTAGCCCAAATATGAAGTTTTAAATGTTTTTTTTCCGTTGTTTGTTTTTGTTTGCTTGTTTGTTTGTTGAAACTTTTTGTTTGTTTCTTGACCAGAGCTAGGACTTTTCAACACATTTCTAAACATGCTAGTTTTTTAGGTGATGCCTTAACATCATTTTACTTTGTACACAGAAACAATTATTTCCAAAAAACAAAAACTTCCAGGGTTCAAAATTGAGCCCCAAAGCTTGTAAAGTCAAGTTAAAACTGATGGTTATATCCAAAGTACTCACAGTATATAAACTAGGGGTTTTGAGCTTTTACTTGAGAAAACATTTTAAGAAATCAGTTTAGACTTAAGAAAAAGGATTGTCGATGCTCACAAAGCAGGAGAAGAATATAAAAAGTAATCACAGCTTTGTGAGCGAGAAGAATCATTAAGAAATTCAAAGAGAGCCACACGGTATAAACCAAACCTTGCAGTGAAAGATTTCAAAGAAACCGCAAACAAAACAAGTGAGAGATGTCTAAAGACCCCAGAACTACCGCCAAGATGCTGGTCAATGACTCCACCAAGTTAGGAATTTGTAGTCTCAAAGAAAACAATCACTGGAGCCCTGCACGGGAATGGACTGTAAGGTTGCAGACCAACAAAAACTCCACTTCTTCAAAAGCCAGACTGAAGTATGAAGGATAACCTGGAGAACTACCTATCGAATGGCTTCCACAACGCTTTGACTTCAATCTCTCTGTGGGGTGAACTGAAGACCACGGTCAATGCCAGCAGACCAAAACAGAATAGACTTCCATAATAAATAACCTCAGGCTGTTCTCCAACAGAAAGACTGTTAGCATCAGAGGGGCTAGAAATTTTGCCCTTGGTGGAAGTTTTCGAAGAAAACTTGAAATTTATTAGAGGGGCTAATAATTATATCCATCTGTTGTGAAGTTATTGGTTTGGTTTGTGAGCTGTTTCATATATTTTGAATTAATGCACCATGGTTCTAATTCAGATTATTAGTGAAGCCAGTCTGGGGGGGGGATCTAAACAAAGTAATAATTGCAGCTTGTGTTTTAAATTCTGTTATTAGGGCAGCCGTAGCCTAATGGTCAGAGAAGCGGCTTGGGACTGAAAGGTGGCTGGTTCGATTCCCGAACCAGCAGAAAAAATGTGTGACGGTGGGAGAGTGAGCTGCCCCTTTCCCTTCCTCCACCTTCATGTGTGAAGTGCCCTTGAGCAAGGCACCTAACCCCCAACTACTCTCCGGTCATCATCAGTGCGTGTGGTAGCCCACTGTTCTGAGTGTGTTTTCACTTTGGATGGAGTAAATGCAGAGGCAGTAATTTCCCTTGGGATTAATACAGTAAAACAAAATCAAAACAAAAACAAAATGTACACCCCATTTTATTTAGTCATTTTACATGGGTTTTTTTCCCCAGTGGATGGAATTTCGACAAATAAACAAAATTTGTTGGCATCATACAATCGGCAATATACAGCTCGCTCATTGGCTAGGCTGAGTGAGTTATCAATTTATTTGTAATTTAAAGAGAATTGTGTTGTCTGAGCAGATAAAAATACAAATGCACAGTAAATTTCACATGCCAGCAAATTAATAGTAAACACAACCTGACGGTAGGTGAGTTGCACTGAGACAAGTATAAGTACTTTTTTGTTGTTTTCTGATTTAAAATACACAAGAAACATATAAATTGCTATATAAATGCTTTTTGAAACGGCACCTTGACATGATAACCACAATATTTTCGCTCATTAAATTGGGAATTGGCTCTTAGCCATAGATTGTTTAAGCTTTGGGTCAATCATCCCAACACTAGTAATTAATTTTTATAAAGATCATTAATAAAAGTTATTAAGGTGATGAGACATGAGTAGTAGTACTAGTAATATTCTATAGTAATTGAGATATATGAAGAAGTTTTTGTAGAAAATACACAGTGATCGAAATAAAAACATAAGTTGCTTGTCCCCTGGACAGCCTCTTGACCGTACATAGGTTGATTGCGTTTAAAGAAATTTCTCCATAATTTAATATCTTTACTATCGTATTCAGGGTCATGAACATGAAAATCTAAAAGTAATATTCATACTATGACCTGTTAGAATTTTAAAGCTGCAAACATTCAGTAATAAAATATCAAGTAATAAAATATATCCGGTACATTTCCCTGGTTTATCAAATTATTCAATAATTATTGATTATTAATGAGAATTTTTTCCTTGCTGCCTACTCCACGCTATGTTTAATTTTAATCCCGCGCATCTAAAATGAAGCTCCAGTTATGTGTTTATTCTGCAAATAATTAACTGCGTGTATTTTGTTTATACTTGAGTCTGAGTGGTGATCTATGAGCCTTTTTTGTGTTTTAGTTTGTGTCCTAATGAACCTTAGTTCTGTTTTATTCTTGCATGTGCGTGACCTTGTTTAATGCAATCACGCATGCTTAGTTGACCCCCTGCTTCCCTTAGAAGTGCCCTCTAATGTTCGAATGACTGCTGCATACTATCTAGTGCACTACTCATACCCACATACACAGGGTGAGCTGTGGTATACCGATAGTGATTATAGTGGATTGGAGCTAGATTAGCCACACAATGTTTTTTTTTTTATTTGGAGGCACAGTAGCTCATTGGTGTGCACGTCCGGCTCACCGCAAGAAGGTTCTGGCTCTAAGTCCCAGGCTTGACGAGGGCGTTTGAGTGGAGGTTGCATGTTCCTCCCGTGCTTGTGTGGAATCGTACTTTACCATAACCCATATGAGAAGTTTTATAAAAATCCGATAATTATTATTATAACCCAGAGTTTGCAGATTGATAAACATTTATTAAATAATTTGTTTAATGTTTAAAAAAATCTCAAGATATTTGCTGCAGATGAGCGTCACTTCATCTGTATACTGATATATAATCACATATAACGTCAGTTTTGCTAAATAATTATTCCCGTAATGTTAAATGAGTTTTGTATTTAATTGGACCAATTAATACCTGTTTGTCAGTTAATTGTTTGAACAAAATTTAAGTGATGCACTCATATGCACTTGATTAATTGCTTCATTAACAAATGATGCCAATTAATTTCCAATTCTCACAACTTTCATACAAAGTGGAATTGCCCATTAACATGCGAAAGCCGTTTCATGTGATACTTTTTTTTAAGAGTTTAATTTATTGCAAATTCCAAAATAGATGGAATAAAATAAACTGACAGACGTTGCAACAATGTTATGGGATGCATTGTATCACATTAACACATGCTTTTCAAAGTAAATCAGAGAAGTAACTAGCCTAGTCTGTTACTGTTAGCTACTATGCTAATGCTACTATGCTAATGCACTTATTACAGACTGTTTTGAAGCACAAAGTCCCTCTCTGAGCATCATGGAGGAGCCAGCTCTGTATTTAGTACGGCTTATTTTAATTTAAACTACACTTTCACAGAACTTAACTTTCCTGTTAGGTGTGATGTGTTATGTTTTTTCTCTGATAGCTATTGGCTGTGAAATTGAGGGCCCTGTTTCTATTATACAGTGTAATACACATTTGCAGACAGCTCAAGACTTTTGCTCCATTACTATACATCCCCCCCCCCCCAACATTTTTGAATATGCAAACAGTTCACCCCCGCATACCCCAGCAAATAAAACGCAAAATTTAATTGGTGATCTGTCCGTTATCTGTGCTGCATATCTCGCAGGGTTTTATGGGAAGCAGCAGCAGTTCTGTCCACAGAACCTGCAGTAGTCTACAGTACATTAATTGTAGCTTGTGTCCTGCACGCAACAGATAGAGAAGGGGCTTGCCATTTAAGAGAAAAAGACAGTCTGATTGGTTTGGTGCGTAATTGATATTGTGGAAATGTCTATTTTTCTGGGCTAACAGGTAGTTGTATAAAACAATTTTATAGCTCTACATGTCTTTATTAACACCAGAAACGCCACCACGAATGGCTTAATGCCTAGCTTTATCAGTGAGCTTAGCTGGATAGATTAGCTTAGTGGCCAACACCAACATAGTTTCTGTGGTCTTCTTTTAATTATTATTATTTCATATAATTATTATTGGCACAAATAAATAAAAAAAAATACTATGGTTATACTATTATTTGTATGGACTAAAAGACCTCCACCCTGACACCACCTTACACCATGGTTGGCCTCATGTGGCCTATGGGTCATTGTGGGGCCAAACTCTTCAGGCTTTTAACCATAGTGTAGCCCCAAAGAGGTGTGAAGCCCCGAATGTGACAATAGAAACATTAGTGGCCTTGGCTCACCTGAGCATGTTTGTCTTTGGTATGATAGTGAGGAAGCACCTATTCATGTCTATGGCCTTAAGGTGAATGTTTTTGGATTGTAGGAGGGAACAGGAGTACCCAGGTGGCACCTGAACAGCTGCGCCTTCCAGTTTTGTGGCCATTTTTATAATTTAAATTTTAAGAAATATATCAGTCACATTAAAAAAGTACATTTATATATTTGACTCCATAAAATTAAACAGCTCCCACTGGATACTTTGTCACATGACTGTAACCCAGTGTATGTATGTTGTCCCTTTTTTGCCCAACTAATCAGTTTTGCATATTGAAAGTTCAAACTTATTTAATCATCCTGATCCATTAAATTAAACGGTTTGGCCGCATGTTGTATGAATGTGTTTTGTTAGTAACAAGCTAGCCCACAATTGGTAATGTTGAAGTACATTTACCTTTGCAAACAGCGATCTGTGTAGTTAATGTTCTACACTTAGCATGCTAATGTGTTTGTTTATTGATTAATTCAAAGAGAGTACTTGTAGAGTGTAGCATTTAAACTTAAGAGGTAGCAGCTGATCAGTTCATGAATGGTTTTTTAAAATAATATTTATGTTCACAAAGCCAATCAAACAAAAGTGTGCTCGTATCTAACCCAGGCATAAAAATAAACCTCTTAATTTCTGTAATCTGAACCAGTGTCCCATAATGTCCAGTGACCCCTAGTGAGCACAAGAAAGTATTCTGTCTGTATGCTCCGCCCACAGCACTCGGATGGTTGTAAATGTCAAATAGCAAGTAAAAATCCACTTCAGTCGAACACGCTATTCAGTGTTTGTAAGAAATGTGGGGATGAAGCAGCACTTAGTCACTAAACTGCATTTGTATTCACATCCGGAGGGAGGAACTTTTGTGGAAGAGTTTGACTAGGTGCATATTTTTAGCTGAGCGGAGCGCCACTTCCCAAACGTGTTGCAGGTTTGACTTTTGGAATCACAAGCATGTGAGTGAAGATCATGGTTGTCTAAAAGCTCAGTGCACTCTGAAGAATAATAAGTTCCTCACTCAGTCTTGCACACTAATCTTGAGGTGTTTCCAGACAGATTTTGCTCAAAGTCCTTCACATCTTGGTCCTCGTTTATGAAAAGAAGGTGCAACAGAAACCTGGATGTACAGTCGTTTCCATGCAAAGCTCAGTATTAATCAGTGTGGATTTGAGCGGAGGCTACGGTTAAGTCTCAACACAGTCTTTTTGAGTCTGTGTAGAACAACAAGAAATTATTGTTAACACTGAAAAAAAAATTTAACCCCCTGAACAGATACAGGGGTGCAAGGTACCTCCGCCATGTAGCATGGATAATGTATCAAACAGGCCCTATGTGGGTACTGATTTAATTGCCTTTTGCTTGAACATCACGGAAGGTACTGTGACGTGCTGATTTTTGTTACTCAGGAAATTGTGTTTTTGTCTGTCTGCAGTCCATGAGTGTGTGCTCGGTCCTAGTAAGTTATTACCCTTTGTGTAAGCTATATATTCATGTTGTTATTGCTAGATATTTAAGAGCTTGCGGAAATTGTACTAAAGTAAATACGATAGTCATTAGATGTACATAGACCGGAACTTTCCAATAGACCTAACGCCGGGATCTAATCAGATCATTAGAAGTTCAGCTTCGTCTTCAAGTTAGACAAAGCATGCTTGTGTTCGAAAGCTTGGAAGAGGTACGTTTTTAAATTAGACTTTCTCCAGTAATGACCGTAGTAATGTTAGTAGTATTGGTGTTAACATGTCATTCAGGTAATGTAAAGGTAGGGCATATTATAGAACATACAAGGATCTTATATTTTGTATTCCAGCTGGTGCCACGCGAAAGTTCAGAGCACACGTGTGTTAGCTCTACCACTCATCTACCCACGTGCTCATCGTATGATATACTGTATAGTATGTGGATGTGAGTATTCATTCATTAATTTTCCGAACCACTTAGTCCTAATTAGGGTCGCGGGGAGGCTGGCGCCCATCTCAGCCGACTCTGGGCGAGGGCGAGGTACACCCTGGACAGCCATCGCAGGGCCATCAGTCATACAACCATTCGCACTCACACTAACACCTAGGGGTGATTTGGAACAGCCAATTAGCCTACTGTGCATGTTTTTGGACTGTGGGAGGAAACCGGAGTACCCGGAGGAAACCCACGCAAGCACAGGTAGAATATGCAAACTCCACACAGAAACGCCCGAGCTGGGAATCGAACCCTACCCCAGGACCTTCTTGCTGTGAGGCGGATGTGCTAACCACTAGGCCACCGTGCCGCCCTTACTCTATTCTGTTTACCTTTATTTTTAAAAAATATTGTATTGCTCTTAAATGGCTCTGTGTAAAGGATTAATGCTAATAATGTGATATTGTATCATGCCTCTTATCTCTGTTCATGCCTACTGGTACTTATCTTGGTTTTGTTTACTTTTACTTTGCTTTACCATTAACCAATTCCAATTACCAATCTTGTCATTAAGCCAACTCAATCCTACCTGTGTATGTATTACAATTAAACTGTAAACGTATTTCAATGGCTTGGGCTCTGCCAAATAATCTTATTTATCGACAAACTGATACTGTGTTGATTGCATGCATGGAGTTCGAAATGGCCAATTCAGTGTTATAGTCTCTGTCACTGTAAGTTTAAGATCGTTCATTTTAAAAATGTACTCAATGGGTTTTCCAAGAACTTTTTTCACTTTAAGTTATTTCATAGGTTATAAGATGTTTGTTCAAATAGTCAAAAATTAGGTAGACTGGAAACAAACTGGCCGGAACAGGTTACTACTTATGTTTCTAACGTCATGCTCTTCTATTGTTGCTTAAAAAGGTAAGAAATCTGGCACCATTCCACATTTAGAAGTACTTAGTGGAAAGTCTAGTGCCCTTTATGCTTGGTTACTAATGTTATATTTAGTCCACTCCCAGAATACCAAATGTGTATTATTAAAACTTGTACATATAGTGATGCACAGTGACAGCTGGCCATGATCTATTATTAAAGCAACACAAGGTATCATCATTTAGTCTGCATTCCTTAACTAAAGTGTGCAAATAACCAGCACCCTCAGAACCTTTAATGAACTTTCACAAGAAATTGGAGCTTGCATTATTTACCACCAATTTGTCAGTTCTGTTGAATGTTTTTTAATTCTAGATTCATAATTATGATATCGCATTATTATGAGAGCCACAGTCGTCTGACCCCCCAAAAAACTGAACTATGAAATAAGATCTGTTAAATAACAAAAAAATAACTTCCCTTCCCTTGGTTACGTCCGTAGTCAACTCTCTCCCCGACTCTCACACACCACGAGCACACTCCCCCAGATACTAATCATCATTACCTGCACCTCATTTTAAGGACTAATCACCTCCTCCATATAAACCCCTGCTAGACACACTTTAGTGTCTAGCCTCGTTGGATGTATACATGTTTTTACCGCTACTCCTACAGAAGGCTAGACCGAGACAGAATGGCGGCCCCGCCCACTTTCCCCCCAGGCATGTTCCAATCTATAACGGAGGAAGTACAGTGCACCCTCTCATCTCTAAAGGCACCCTCTGCAAGGCTGATGATTGCTGCTGCCGCCGATGATCCCATAATCAACCCTGCACGCTACTCTGGACAGACATTGGTGAAGGACTCCTTCTGTAGTGCTCGCTGGCATTCGAAATACACCCCGCTCAAGTCCCCAACGTCATCTCCCTACTCTCCGGAAAGGCGTTGAAGTGGGCAGAGTGGCAGTGGAAGTTGAATGGGGCCACCGTAGCTACATAAGCCGCGTTCACCACACACTTCCGTGAGGTATTCTGCCACCCAGACGGGGACTCCACCAATCAGGAGAAATTACACCGGCTTCGTCAGGGGCAGATGGACAATTTCGATCTGTGTTCAGGCCACGGCTCGCCGCTGGACTACCACCCCGCAGACCCTGGGACTGCACTATCGAGCAGGTACCCGGCACTTCGGTCCCTAAGGGGTGAGTATAATCTCTCTCGCTGCTGAACAACGAGCAATGGAAGAGTACATAACGGAGGCCCTACAACAGGGCCTTATTCGTCCATCCACCTCACCCACATCTTCCAGTTTCTCCTTTGTGGCCAAGAAAAATGGAGGCTTATGGCCTTGCATAGACTACCGAGCTCTGAACCAAGTCACAGTCAAATTCAGGTACCCACTACCACTGGTTCCCGCAACACTTGAACAGCTTTGTGGGACGAATGTATTCAGCAAAGCTGGACCTCCATAGCGCCTACTACGAATCCAATCCGGTGATGAGTAGAAGGCGGCGTTTATCACACCAAGCGGACACTGTG
>JBCNYG010000008.1:22150776-22163584 GCA_039654305.1 Porochilus rendahli | reverse complement strand
TTTGTTGGTATAAACACTCGACCTGCGCATGCGCGAGACGGACACATCCAGTGCTGAAGCACCGCCTCTGGCGGTCATCCAGGATTCATAGAACCGTAGTTACATCCGTAACTTTCGTTTCAGGTGACCTTTTTTCACGATGTTTAAGAGAACACTGTGGAAACGCCCGTTATTTGATGATTAGTTATAATCTGATGTGTCCAAACTTTTAACTGGTGGTGGTTTTTAATGTCACAGCTCAGTTTATTTTCAAATCAAGGTAGTTCAGGCTGTTTTTTTCAGTGTAAATGATATTGATTGAAGCTGGTGATTAAACTGGTCAGTGTTGGGAACGAATGGATAGAGACTGTACTGAGTGATAGAGGTATGTAATCATGTATGTATGGTATTTTTCCCTCCTTTTTCAGAGAAATAGGTTCTTTTTCTCAGGGAAAGTTTTCCTGTTTTATTGATTTGTTCCATTGTATTTTTTTTCTTCTAAAAAAAAATCTAGCCCAGAAAGTTCAAGCTGAACTATGCAACATATGGGAAAAGACCTGAGCCTGGGTGAGTCAGCGTTTATTCATGTTTCTAATGTTGGAGCGTGATGTGTAATACATAACTGTCTCAAACTAAACCAGTCAAAAGGTTAAGAATGACTGGGTATAAAACCTTCACTCTTCTAAATGTGGAATGATTTCTCTGTTTCCCAGACCTGAATTTTCTGTCTTTGTTGGAGACCTGACATCAGAAGTCGATGATTATCAGCTACATCAGTTCTTTTTGAAAAAATACCCGTCATGCAAAGGAGCCAAAGTTGTTACCGATCCCTACGGTCATTCGAAGTAAGAACCGATTTCTTACCTGCTTCTGACTGCTTCAGTTTTCTTTCCATTTTTTTTTTTAAACCAACATTCAGTGAAGAGAAGGACTGTTGTGCTTTTCCCAAGCCGATTGTTTTGTTTAATATTTTTCTTGCTTTTCCCAAAAAGGCGCCACACTACACATGGATGTGATTTGCCTTTGTTACATCTGCTAAAACTATCGTTTTTCCCATATAGGATGAGCAAGAGCAGCTTACAAATGAAGTGATGCTACTTCATGTTAAAAGTAAAAGAAAAGTTCTCCCGTCAAATTAATATTTAAATTGTTTTACTATTTTTTAAAACTTTAAAAAAAAATGTGTTATATTGCTGCATGGTTTAAAGTATAGAGAGTCAAACTGATCGAAGTTGTAACCCTTCAGTGTTTTTCTTCATGGTGCAGGGGCTACGGGTTTGTGAAGTTCAGCGATGAAAGCGAGCAGAAGAAAGCCCTGGAGGAGTTTCAGAATGCTACGGGTCTGGGTGGCAAAGCCATAAGGATCAGTATCGCAGTCAACAAAAGGTAAACGTTTTTACGTAGACTGACCTGCCAGTTGTTTACTTGATCAAAGGAGTTATGTGTCAGCCGTTCATCTGTAATTTTGAGCTTAAGGATTTATGTTGAAACAGTCTGCACATAACAGTAGATGTCAACCAATAATAGTTCAGTGTTTGGTCCGTAGATATGAAACCTCCGATGCTGTGGTAACGTTAGAGCATGCTCTGCGTGCCCGCGTGCTACGATTGGCTAATCTACTTCTATGATATCAGCGTACAGAAACAGTTGCGACTTGCTCCAAGCTAAAAGCTAATGCTAGCCAGCTTTTTTAAATTTTTCATTCAAGACTGATTCCCTGAAAAGGAACAGCATTTACAATGAAAGTGGTAAATTTTTTTGTCCAAGAATGGCCCTTATGATCGTGAAATGTGATTCATCATGCATCCAACTAAAACTGCCCTCATTTTACCTTCCAGCAACAAAACAAACAGCTATCACGGCCAGACTCAGAACTATAACAGCAGTTACCAGCAGCAGTACTACCAGCAACCCTACAACAATTACTACCAACACTGGGGTTACGATCAGTACAACAGCTACAATTACGGCTATAATCCTTATGCAGTGCCCCCTCCTGTTCCTCATGGGATGATGGGTCCACCTCCGCCAATGCCCCCCATGAATCCTGACATGCAGACTACCGCAGAGGTAAGCAGCCGTGTGTGTGAGAGAGAGAGAGGCAATATAATAGCCAGATACACACATGCAAATAGTATATATATGTGTAAAATGTATATTTTTATATATTTGTACTATAAAGCTCATATGGGCAGTTCATTATTCTGGTTGCTGCTTGTGCTTGTGCAATAGCTCCAAACAGCAGCTGCACGCCCTTGTGTGAAGAATGTCCACACTTAGGCTAGGGATGAGGATGGCCTACTGCCAATCAGGGTAATGTAGTGTACCCGATATGTTTGGAACGAACTTTTTCATGCCTCTGCGCCAGTGATAGTCAAGCTCATTGCTTCCTCCTGTTCATTTCATATATCCCAGCAGGTGGTAGTTCAGAAACTAAAAACTGATATGTATGAAAAGTTATAGAATTAGTTTATATCTTGTAGTACAGGCATGTCCAAAGAACGGCCTTTTGTCTCAAAATGTAGTTTTTTGACCTGCAGGCACCATCAGAATAGATAAATCATGCCAGTTCAATTGGCAGTTTCTCTTTTGAACTCATGGTGGCAGCACTTTATAAGTGTCATCTGCCAACTTCCGTAAAAACTCAAACAGAAAAAGATTGAACGATGAACCAATCGCAGCTCTCGCCGGACGTGCGGCGCTGTGGGGCTTGGGCGGGTTTCACACTGGGGATTCTGCAGGTGTATGTTTCGAAGTTGAAGTGATACTGTATGGCTGTGTAAAGTTTGCTCTGTGACCCTACAACTGTCATGGCTACAGCAAGTAAAAAAAAAAAAGGAAAATTGATAATGAAGTTCCAGTATTTTTTCACTGAAAACCGAAACAACTGGGGCTGCCTAATTTACCATGAGACTGTTGCTTTATACGGGATATAATGTGAAGAGACAAAACATGGCAGTACATATGACAGGCTATCAGAGATTGACCGTGCTGCCAGTAAGTGCCATAGCCGACAGCAGCAATTCTCCCTCTCTCTCTCTCTCTCTCCCCCTCCCTACCTCTCCTTTTTACCGGCAGCTTTCCAGGAACGTGAACATTTGCCTAGAAAATGTTGAGCTTGTTTAGCTCTAAATATTTGTGTGAACGTACTTTCTCTGTTCTGAACTTAAGCAAGAACCGCTTGAGATCAAGACTTAGTGACTCCCACCTACATGACGTTACAAATGTCTACTACTGCACTCGAACCAGATCTCAGGTTCACCCTTCACATTAGTGTCAACAGCTTACCTGTTGCTCTGTTCAGAATTCGACACAGCTGTAATTTATAGGATTCTGAATGTTTTCAATGTCTAAAAGAATTTCCAATAACTTGTATGACATGATCTGTATGTCTAAATGCTGAAATTTGCATATTGTTTGTTTGGCTGTGTTTAAGTAACAATAAATAACAGAATATTCATTTTATCTTCTATTGTTTAAAGTAATGTCATCAGGGGCTGTTGTCCCTCATGCACTTTCACACGATCTAGTTTGGACACGCCTGTTGTAGATCAGCTGTAAGATGGGTCTGTCCATATGTGAAAATGATCACAGAGGCATGACACTGAAGAACCACATGAAAGTTTGTTCAAAGATGGTAAGATAAGTGGGTTTGGGACCTAAAGGTCGCTGGTTCAATTCCCGAACCAGCAGGAAAAATGTCTGGTGGCCCTTGAGCAAGCCACCATAACCCCCAGCTGCTCGCCTGGTGCTGCGATGTGTGGCAGCCCACAGCTCCCAGTGTGCAGGTGTGAGTGCGGAGCTAAAGTTTCCCTTGCAGGATTAAAGCGGTATATCAAAAAAATGACTGGGTCTTTTCGAAGGCAGAACATGATGCTTGTCCAGGATGCTTGATAGTTAAGAGAGGGACATTTCTCCATTTAGCAAATGCATGAAACAGAACTTGGGGGTGATCACACTAGAAAAGCAACTGGCACGAGTGTAATTGTTTAAATGTATTTATTTTGCAAATTTTGAGATTCGCATCGAGTCGATGTTTTGAGACTCTACTTGCAAGCAAATATTTTGCAGCTTAAATGCATTTATTTCGTGAAGGTTATGAAGGTTGCAGAACAATTTTTGTGATTGGTTTGCAGATGTTTTGTGAAAAACAACGAATCTCCTGTAAATCAGTGGCTTATTGTTCGCCTTTTTACCCAAACCATTTGCTTTTTATTTGCTTATTAGTGCGAATAAAATACAAATGATGACAAACAAAATAGACAGAATATAGCAGATGCCAGCAAGTCTCCAACTTGTTGCTTTTCCTAGTGAACAAAAAACTAATGTGTGAGCAACCTTTGCAACTTTCTCACAAAATGTGCATCAGAACCTCACCTTGCGACAGCCATGGAAAACTTAGTATACGTTATAATCCTCTATCGACTTTAATCTTTGGTTTTCTTTCTTTTCTAGCAATCTCAAGATGCCACTGAAGAGGTTGAGGATGAGAATGAAGGTGAAATACTGTTTCTTTTATCTGAATGACTTTCTCAGATATGCCTTGTGTTAATTGATTGTTCTGTGTGCACTACATGAGGGTTATCATCGGTGTAGTTACAGAACACACTTTTCCTTGGTAGCTGATCGGACTCATCAAAGCGTGAAAATGTCAAATGACTTGAAATCAGTCTTTTTGGGGTTTAGTTTTTCATGTCGTTCCTGAACCACAGCATAGGATGATGGTGTAAAGTTTGGTGGAGGGGATTATGGTGTGGGGTTGTTTTTCGGGAGCTGGGCTTGGCCACTTAGTTCCAGTGAAAGGAACTCCGAATGCTTCAGCAAACCCAGAGATTTTGGACAATTTCATGCTCCCAACTTTGTGGGAACAGTTTGGGAAAGGCTTCTTCCTGTTCCAACATGACTGCACACCAGTGTACAAAGCAAGCTCCATAAAGACATGGATGAGCGAGTTTGGTGCGGAAGAACTTGACAGGTCTGTACAGAGTCCTGACCTCGACCCGATAGAGCACCTTTGGGATGAATTAGAGCGGAGACGGCGAGCCGGGTCTTCTCGTCCAACGTCAGTGTCTGATCTCACAAATGCACGTCTGGAAGAACGGTAAAAAATTTCCATAAACACACTCGTAAAGCTTGGGGAAAGCTTGTCCAGAAGAGTTGAAGCTGTTCTAGCTGCGAAGGGTGGGCCGACGTCATGATAAACCCTATGGATTAAGAATGGGATGCCACTTAAGTTCAGATACGTGAAGGCAGATGAGTGAATACGTGTGAGCAATGTAGTCTTATATGTAATTTTATAGACTTTATATATTTGTATTGATTTTATGATGCTCCTCTTTCACCATAACAGAGTTAAAATTCCCAACTTTCTTACAGAACTATAAAAAATAGTATTTTAAGGGGAACCTGTGGGGAAATTGTGGTGCTAGCTAGGTAACCATTTTCACCCATTTCCTTCCAACTGATAGCCATGGTTGCTTCTTGAAGGTGTTTTTATTTTTAAGTCTCTTAAAATGTCGCTCACTCAATAGGCCTGCTAGTTTACTGTCACTCTACAACCCCGCCCATCACCTCCAGGGGAAAAATATTGTTTTAAATAGCTAGTAAGAGTAATTCCCCACAGGTGCCCTTTAAATCACTTCCTGTTTAAGGTATAATCGAAGGACATTTTTTGGTATACGGATTCTTCACAAGTAGGACAGGATGGTGTCGCATGCAACCCATTAGATATGTTGAGGCTAATTGACCTTGGATGTTTTTGTTTTTATTTCCAGAACCAAACCCTCCAGTGGACGTGGAGTCACTGAACAAGCAGTACATGGAGCGCAGTGAGGAGCTCTATGAGTCACTCATGAATTGCTACTGGCAGCCTTTGGATTGCATCACGTCTGAAATCTCGTAATGGAATTTATGCTGCTTATCCGGATCCTTTTCTGTAAATGTCAATGCCTTTTTACCCAACAAAAATAAAACACACACACACACGTACACTTGCTCTACTTCATGTGGAGGTTGCATTGTATTTCGGTGTTCAGTCTTCATTTAAATAAAGACTTCTGTTTCTTTAAAATGTTTTTCATGCAGTAAAAGAACATCCTGTAGGTCAAACCTGAGGCCTCTTCTGAAGGGTGCTCCAACTTCCAACATGGCCGATTTGTTGTAATCAAGACATTACAAAGTGGTCACGACAAAACACTTGCTTCCAACATCAAAGCAAAAGTTGTAATTTAAGATAATGTACACTGCCTGGCCAAAAAGAGTCACATACTCATATTTTCTTGGATCAAGACTAATCGCCATGGCATTGTTGGTCTGGTCGAGGCTCAGCAACATTAACGTGGCAATAAAATGAAGTCAGCTGAAGAGCTGAATGTACTGAAGGAGTAAGTTCACATCACTGGACTTTTTCTTCCCTCATGGCATGGATATAAAATGGTGACAAATTATGAAAGAGTGGTTTAGGGAGCACGAGGAGTCATTTTCATATGTATCGGCACCCCAGAGTCCTGATCTTAACCCTGTTGTAAGTTTTGGGATGTGCTGGAGAAGACTTTATGGAGTGGGTTAGTTTTCCCTCATACATTCAAGACGTCGGTGAGAAACAAACCCAACACCAGATGGAAATAAATACGTTGCTTAAGTTTGTTGAAACAGCGACATGACGATTAGAAAATAGAGAGTGTGACATTTTTTTTTTGGCTGGGCAATGCATTTGTACATTGTGTGGTAGATCTTTGCTACTGCACTTGGACGTAAATTCTCAAGTGTGGTACCAATTCCATTAATTCTCTGCAAATTTCTATTAAAAAAAGGACATTACGAAACATGAAAAGATGCCAAAGCATGGAAAACAAAGCAATAATGAATCAAAGCAAACTCATGCTTCTAGTATACGAGACAATGAAAGCCAGTGTACCAGTCAGACGACAAAATTCATTTCAGAGTACCAAACTAAGAGATCACACTGAAAGATAGTTGTGATAGATAGATGTTGATTTTCGTTCCACAGGAAATTGTGTGTTTGTGTCTTTCCACAGTCCATGAGTGTGCGCTTTGTCCTAGTAAGTTATTACCTTTGGTGTGAGCTATATATTATTCATGATATTATTACAAAACAGTTGAGAGCTGACGGAAATTGTACTAAAGTAAAGTAAAATGATAGTCATTACATTTACATAGAGAGGAAACTTTCTAATAGATCAAACGCCAGGATCTAATCAGCATATAACTTGCATGTCCCCAAAAAAATTTATTTATAAAACCTAGGTATGCACACCTATAAGCAATCGTCACTCGTTTTTACATTTACTGCAATTAGACTGATCGATAACACAGTCAATAATTTGCAGGATCTGTTGGGCAACATATTTCTAGATCACGACCTTTGTGTGGAAAGTATCGTACACCACGTTTATAAATGAGGCCCTGAGGAGACGGCAATCAGGTCCTCGACAGTGATTACACAGACTGAGTTCGTACACTTTTCTCATTCCAGTGGTAGAGAAAGTGGCGGAGATCATTTTCTTCAGGATGATACTGTACCTCACCATAAAAAAAAAATAACGTTAATGATTTTCTTCAGGAAACTAAATGATCATCAAGGTGGCATGAAGGTGCAGTGGTTAGCATGTCTACCTCACAGCAAGAAGGTCCCGGGTTTGAGGCATTTCTGCTTGGAGTAAACCTGCTGCTCCACTGCATTGAGAGGAAGTGGCTCAGGCATCGGAGGAGAATGCCTCCCGAACGCCTTCCTGATGGGGTGTTTTCGGGCATGTCCAACCCGAAAGAGACCCCGGGGTCGACCCAGAATACGCTGGGTAAACTGTCTCTCGGCTGGTCTGGGAACGCCTTGGTGTCACCCCGGAAGAGCTGGAGGAAGTGGCTGTGGAGAGGGACGTCTGGACGTCAAAAGATCAAGATAACAATATTAATAATAATAACAATAATAATAATAATAATGGCGGAACGGGGGTGCGATGGTTAGCACGTCCGCCTCGCAGGCTTGGCCCATTTCGGTGTAGAGTTTGCATGTTGTCTACGTGCTTCCGTGGGTTTCCTTCAGCTACTCGGGTTTCCTCACACAGTCCAAAAATATGCACAGCAGGCCGATTGGTGGTGTGTGAATGGTCCTAAGTGTTGCCCTACACTGGCCTGGCGAGCTGTGCAGGGTGCATCTCGCCTTCTCCCAGAGTCGGTTGAGACGGGCGCCAGCTTCCCCATGACCTTAATTAGGATTAGGAGGCTTAGAAAATTATTAAATGAATAAATGACCATCAAAAAAATAAATAAATAAAGCTGTAAACCCTACTGCAAACTGATTTTACAAATTGCAAGTATTGCCCATGACGAGGTGAGATTTCACACTTAAGTGTTTAACAATGAAAATATTTTGATCAAAGAATTTAGGGTCTCTTAAAAGCCCGGGAGAAAAAAAATAATGCACAATTATGTTTTTTTTTTTCCTTTTTTATCAATATTGAGTACTTGTATTTTTTAATAAATTCATTTTGGAGCCATTGATTAAAATGTTGGTTCTTAGGGAATGTTTTACAAAGCAAAAGGTTCACCTAATAAATAAAGTCACATCTGGAATTTATTTATTTGCTCCGAATATCAAATATATCGATGTGTCTTAAACTAGACTTCTAAAATAAATACAGTTTTAGATTAGTTCAGTGAAGAGATTGGACAAAGTGCAATCCGCAAAGTGTTTTATAGTAGAAAAATCTAGAATATGCTAAATGAATATTCACCAGTCATGAGGGGGAAAATGTGTTTAACATCGTACACCACATGAAGATTAAATATACACTAAACCAACTTGGGGAAAAAAAAATACACTGGAAAGCAAATGTCCAATCGTTCAATAAATACTTAATACAGTTCATAAAGCATAAATAGCTTTTCAAGCTAATTTTATCGTTTCGAGGTTTAACACTGTTGACTACCAGATTGAGATTCTCCCATGGCGGGAAGCTGGGTACTGATACGCAGACAATCCTTGAACAAGAGGGAATATAAGTACAGATCCTGTAAAAAAAAAAAAAAAAAAAAAAAATTCAAATGTAAGTAATTTCTGAAATCCAGCAGGAAATGAAGAAAAGCTGCTTTTTTCAAATGAACAAAAACAGGTAGCAAAAAACAAAAATCCATCATTTTTTTTGCTGCACAAAAGCAGAACTGAGGCCCCTGTCCGGGCGACTCGGCACATTTCAGGG
Organism: Porochilus rendahli; assembly: GCA_039654305.1. Lineage (NCBI taxonomy): Eukaryota > Metazoa > Chordata > Actinopteri > Siluriformes > Plotosidae > Porochilus > Porochilus rendahli. The sequence continues at coordinate 22,154,387 of JBCNYG010000008.1, read as the reverse complement.
ATTAGTGTCGTCAAGGGACGTTTCTGTGTATAAAAAGTATCCTGCAATATTTACAGCTGAAACTGTAATGTTTATCCTCCGAAACGAAGCAAATCTGTCAATTCTGAGAGTTATAACCACCATTCCAAATTCAAAACTCCCATCTTTCCCATCAGGCACTTGCGAATGACATCCTCTGTGTAATGGAGAGTGAGTACATTTCATTTCTCTTATTTTATTATCTCAGAAATCATTCATCTTCTGCAAGTATTTCAGTATGGAGTCCATGCCCTGTGGGGAGCCCCACACCCTCTTTAGTGCCTCACACTCCCTCTCGTTGGCCTGCTCCAGGGCAGCTCGGTTAACATTCCGCACCAGCGCTTTGGACTCCCGCAGAACCTCCAGGGTTGCCATGGTGGAAAGCAGCATCATGGAAATGAAGTAAAATAAAATACAAAAAAAGATGATGACTTATGGATGTAGATGTACAGTGAAGTTGTTTAAAAATATTCATCAAATATTCTTTTAAAAAAAGATACAAGGATTAAAATAATCAACTGATTTTTGGTTTAGGAATTGGGGGGGGGGGGGGGGTTTAAAATAAAAAAGAAATTAACTATTTTGCGCATAACATTCTGCAAAAGTAAAAACTGGACTGAAAGTGTTTTGATGTCAGTTATGCATGACTAATGGAACACACTAAAAGGGAGAAAGTAAAGGACATGAACTTGACAGCATGCAACAAAATTATGTTTAAAAAAAAAGTGATGACTTACAACTGAATTACAAGAGACTAGCTCTCTAATGCGAGCCATGACCTCCTGACAGAAGGTCCCTGGCCAGAGCACCTGGGACACCAGGCCTTTAGCACACGCCTCCTGGGCCGTCAGCTTTCTCCCACTCAGCAACAGCTCATTGGCCTGAAAGTGAAAAGCAGTCTGTTTACCCTGAACTCAAAATGTACTCATACTCTTCTAGACCCTTAAGTGCTCATCAAAAGCTTTTTATTCATATCTACATAGAACCACTAAGGCTGTGTACGGTACACTGGAGTCTTGGTCACCTCCCTGGCTGAGGTTCTTTTAGCCCAGTCTACACAAAGTTCTAGCTGGGGCTGGTGGTGTAGTTTAACTTTACACAGAGGTCACGGTCTGATTATTGGTGTTACATGCTCTGTGAATTGTGCATCTTTATCGAAAAAGTTTGCCTTTATAAATTATGTACACAATTGTACATAGGGGTCCAGGCAAGTTCTACAGATATCTCACAATCAAAAGCAAATATCTCACTATATCTGTTTCTATTTGCCTTAGCCAAAGGATCTGCATATTTCAACAATAATCTAAACACGAGCTTTCAGGTTTTCATATTAAGGTCAAAAATGTGAGTTTAATCTATTTAAAATTAAATCTAAACAAAATAAAATAAAATGCACAAAAAGGTGAAGCGACCTGGATATATTCCACACCAAATCCGCGGTTCGTTCTGAAGATCTTTAAACACACATACCATATCATATAGAAGGAGCTGGATTGATATCAAATGCAAAATTCACACATACTCACCGACGCAACCCCCATGATGTGAGGGAACGTTACAGAGGAACAAGCATCTGGGGTCTGGCCAAAGATGGCGTAAGGGGTTTGAAACCATGCCTTCTCATTCGCCCAGATAACATCACAAAGGGGCAAGATGGAGGCTCCAAGCCCAACAGCAGGTCCATTAACAGCAGCAATAATTGGCTTCTTGAATTGGATAAAGGTGTTCACAAATGCCCTGAAAATACATCATTAACAATTAAACTCTACACTATTACACATGACTTTGTTACTAGTACATTAGTAAAAATGCAGCATTAGTAAATAAACTCAGCTTCCTCGTCTTCAAAATTATGACTTAGCACCACAAAGTTAGTAAAAGAAAAAAAAATTTTTTTACTCCACCATGAATTATCAAATAATCATCAACTATGAACTAAGCATCTCATTCATGAATTAATATAAATATTTAGGCACTGCCTAAAAGCAAAACTCTGAAAATGTTAGCACTTATTTTCAGTAAAGGAATAGCCTGCGTGGGCACGTGAGCACAGACCCGACAACAGAATCAAGCTCATGGCTTTTTGACATTTGCATAAGTATGGAGCACTTGTAACCTCAATTATGATTTAGCATCTCACGATTGACTTACTACCGTAACAGAGATTTACAAAGAAAATATAACATATTACCCTGAAATGGACTTACATTGTTTTCTATATGATAGAAGGCAAGAAAAAGTTTATGCTTGCTATATAGTGAAGGATACGTCTTTTTGTATTCGTGAGTTTAGAGGTTTTGAGACGTCTCAACACACCGTATGAAAAATGTTAAGTAACAATTGTAAACCTTTTATATTATATAATAAAATTATATATTTTACAAATAATGTACTGTTAATATGTTGGTGAAATAGGATCTTTAATTCTTTGGTTTCTAGGGTCCTCAAAACCCAGTTGTACACCCAAAATCCACATCTACCAAAAAAATTTGAATTACTGCATTTATTTTTTTAAAAATGTTTTTTTTTTTGCTTGTTGGAAAGTATACCTAAAATGATCACAATAAAACACTTTAAGTGACTGTAATTGATGGTAGAAGTGTCCTCTTTAATGTAAGCCATGAATAAATAGATACTCCTGGTTTATTTAAAACTATCAAAAACAGCCAGGATTGATCACTTTCAGTGCACAATGAGGTTTAAACAGCAACGTGCACTTGAAGAGTGGATTCTACCTCAGTGGTGAGTTGTTTTAGATCTACACAACGAATATAAACATATAAACTGTGTTGCTGTTTTGTGAGAATGTCCTGTTTACCTAATGGTTTCTGCCATTTTGATGCTTTCTCGTTTGCGGTCATCTGTAAGTCGTCGAATTAAGTAGATGAAGTCCAAGCCAAAACAGAACACACTTCCGACTGCGCTCAGTAAAACCAACTTGCTGTCATCAGCTGATGCCGTGGCCATAGCACTCTGAACCTCCTTCATGACCTGTAGCATTCAGGTGTCAAAGAGCACTTGTTAACCAAACAACCAGCAAAGTGCTTTCAGATGGTATGATAAGTTTTACAATAACAGTTAGACAACAAAGCAGACAACAGACGAATTAGTCCACAAATGACTAGCCTTAGGAAATTATGCTGAATAGTTTGCAACGGTTTTTACTTATTTTTCATTGTTTTGCCAATCTTTGAAGATGCAATTGCATAACTTTCACTTACTTGAAGTAATGATACTTGGCCAAAGTATGGTTGTGTTATATACATATATCGATACAGTGAAGTAGAGCTAAATATGTGGTATAATGAAAAAAAAATGACTACAATTTGATCCATATTTTTTGATACATATAAATCTCCTGATGAGTGGGCAACCACGAAACAGATCTGTAGGGATCAAATTGTAGTAATTTTTTCCTTATACCTCACACACACACACACACATATGTATATATACACACACATATACATACATACACACATAAATATACAAGTATGTATAAATATGTATATATACATACACACACATATACATAGACATATATATATATATATATACACACATACATACATACACACACACACATATATATA
>JBCNYG010000008.1:22123110-22137685 GCA_039654305.1 Porochilus rendahli | reverse complement strand
TATACAGTGAGGGACAAAATGTCTCAAACATAGCACTGTATTAAAGGTTTTACATACTGAAAATATCATGCAAAACCATTCTTAACCACAACACGTCTAATGTAGTTTAAGCCAATATTATCAAAGAAAAATCATATGTAAACTCTACAAATGAAAGCAAAAACAAAAGTGTTGCGTTAATACTTTTGTTGTGTGTATAACATAATTCCACTCTATATAGTAGGCCTACAAAGAAATTTGGATATATAGAACATAAATTTACAAATCAGGAATAGGCCATTTGTGAGAATGAGAAGAATAGGCCATTTGTGTACATATAAAAAGTTTTAGATCTTTGACTTCAGCTCATGAAAAATCAGAGCAAAAACAAAATGATTGTGTTTATATTTTTGTAGAGTATAAATACGATTTTTCTTTGATAATATCAGAAATCTCTTCCTAATGCAAATAGCGTTAAATACCTTGCAGGCCACAAATGTAATTATTAAGTGTTTTAGATTCCCATATCTTCCCTGAATTCACTGCTCCATCGGGCTTTAGTGCACACCAGTCGATTGCTCTCAGCCACTTACTGCGTCTTTCCTACTTAGTGACAACATAAGAACAACATAACTTTAAATGACTGTCTTTCTTTACGTTAGATGTACAGCCCCCTACACGTCAGCTTTTAGGCATGATGAGAGCACTAGTTTAGCAAAATAATGAGGAAATTCGTAGACACGTTAACTGGACAAGGCAGAATATATGGTTTGTTTGCCGCGAATTCAATATGGAGGGTAGGTTCCCGCTTCCGGTCACATGATTGTCCTCCTGGAGCAAAAAAATTATCGTATTTAACAGCAAGCCAATGCAATTTTCTGAATTTTGATGAGTAAACATCGTGGCCCCAGTAATAGCCCTGAAAAAATGTTAAATCTAAAGTTTATATTTTAAAACAATTTTTAATGACTGTTCACGTATCTGTGGAGCACAGAAAAAGCAATACTGAAGATGCCATTAACTTTTTCTACGTTCAGTTCATTCAGGTCTGACTTCATTTTATTGCCACATTAAAGGCTGGATCACATGTAAGTGATATAGCCGCGAAATAGTGATGCAGCGCTTTCGGACGAAAATACTGACATCGCGCTCGAAATGCTTTGAATTTGAAGTCTTTCAATATCTAAAAACAATAATAATATCTATTAATTCTGATTACACACAGGTCGAAAAAACTTTTACCAAAACCGCAAACACAGATCACCCCAAATTCGATGGACTACTTCCGAATATTTGCAAATTCCAGTCTGAATTTATTCAATTCCCTTCTAAATAATATTCGCTTGTACTTTCGGACGAGATCGATAACGTGTGGGTGGGGTCTAACGTCGCCGAGCCTCAACCCGCCCATCTGGAGCAACAATGCCAATACAGACCGCATGGTGTGACCAGGGCTCCATTAAAACATCAGAGATTTTTTTTTTTTTTTTCACAAACACATTTTTCAAGACACCCCATTTGAAAGAATATTCAGACGTGCGATAAACGACATGAAATTATTCAGTTTCCTTCATCAAGCAGCAGATGAATCAGAAATGCCAAATTCAACCGGTTAAAAGAACAGTTAACAACAGTTAAAAAAAAATAAAAATCAATCAACCTTACTTTCTTATCATTACTAGGTTGGTTTGTTTGATTCCCTCTCAGATACTTTTATTTTAACATCCCTCATGAGGATACAGAAACTTTCCCAAACAACAAAAAGATTCTCCTCCTGAACCCATAAACTGAGGAACAAACACCTTCCACACTGTCTCCAGTGCACCTCAACAGTCCTGCTGGGATCTTCCCAGCCGTGATATGATGACACACAAGACCTTTAGGGAGTAAAACACAAGAAAATCATCCGGCCAAGATAAAAAGAAAAAAAGAAACAAAGAGGGAAGTAAAGAGAAGTATTTTCGGTCACCGAGGAAACCCTTCAAGCTTAAAATCTCTCGTATTCCAGAACATTCTTCACATGAATCTTTCTGCATGACAAAAAACCCAAATGCTAACAATTAAGTGCACGTTTGTCATCATTACAACCCAAAAAACAACAATAAATAACAACAACAACAACAATAATAATACAGATAACGCAGGAAACAACGTGTAGGAGCTACAAAACAACTAGCAACGGCTAGCAAGCCGCCCCGCCGCCGCAGAATGGACCTTCCTCCGGGTGTCCAGGTCGCTGTCCGAACCCTGCCGGGACTCAATGTGTTATTGGTGTCCACAGCAAACCCTGGCAGGACACGAACCGCTCCAGTCGCTGTTATTAGTGCAGGACTCACCTCATAAAGCTCCTCTGTGGCCATCATGGCCTGGTTCTACTCGGTACTACAGTAATCCGACTGGAAGCCCTTCTTCTCTCCCCAACTGTTCCCGGCCCTGTTCTTCAACTTTCTCGGCAGCACTGATGAGGTACACATCAACACCCCTTGTCGCTAAATATCACACGGAAGCACTTTATCCAGGCGAAGTGACTACAAACTTAAGCCAGTGTTTCTAAACTTCGGAAGCGGCGCTACACGACACAATGCTTCGGAGTCTAAGTGGGGAGGTCACGTGGTCATGACGCTCCTGCGTTTGGTCTGGTCCACCGGCGTCTCAGTTAACAGCCAATCAGTTTCTTCAGATTTAAAAAAATAAACACGGTTTTATGTCAATTTGGTTGGAATTAATTTTGTTATAAATGTATTGGGTTGCCAAGAAAATTGCTACCAGCTAAGGACAACTTTTTTCCTCAAAATTATATTTTTCCAAAGTGTTTTATCCTCAAGCCAGTATTTAATACATGATGATTAGATTTTAGTTTATTAAATAAAAATCGTGTGTGTTATTTTTACTCAATAAACTGAAATTTAATTGAATCAAATTATTATTATTATTATTATTATTATTATTATTATTATACTATGAAGATCCCAGCAGTGTGGAAGGTGCTTGTTCCTCGGTTTATGGGTTCAGGATGAGAATCTTTTTGCTGTTTTGGAAAAGTTTCTGTATACTCATGAGGTATGTTTAAATAAAAGTATCTGAGAAGGAATCAAACAAACCAACCTAATAATTATAAGAAAGTAAGATTGATTGATTTTTTTAAAACTGTTACTGGTTGAATTTGGCATTTCTGATTCATCAGCTGCTTGATGAAGGAAACTGAATAATTTCATGTAATTTATCGCACATCTGAATATTCTTTCAAATGGGGTGTTGAGAAAAAAATGTGTATATACATACAATGTCCAGCGAAGAGAAAAAAATCTCGGATGTTTTAATGGAGACCTGATCACTGCATGCAGTCCACATGGCATTGTTGCTCCAGTTGGGCGAGTTGAGGCTCTGCAACGTTAGACCCCACCCACACGTTATCGATCTCGTCCGAAAGTACAAGCGAATCTCATTTAAAAGGGAATTGAATAAATTTGGACCGGAATTTGCTAATATTCGGATGTAGTCAGTCAAATTTGAGGTGATCTGTGTTTGTGGTCTTGGTGAAATTTTTTCCGACCAGCACAAAATTTAGGTGCGTAATCAGAATCAATAGATGACATTATTATTATTATTATTATTATTATTATTATTATATATTCAAAGGTTTTTCTTACTCAAAGCATTTCAAGCATAATGGCGGTATTTTCGGGCAAAAGCGACGCCACACTCTTTCGAGACTATATCAATTACAAATGATCAGCCTTTAATGTGGTGATAAAATGAAGTCAGCTGATGACCTGAATGTACTGAACACACAAGAAGAACATTCATGAAAATTTGTTTTAAAACATTATTAACTTTAGTTTTAGCATTTTATCAGGGCTATTACTGGGGCCACGATTCATGATATTTACTCATCAAAATTCAGAAAATCGCATTGGTTTGCTGTCAAGTAATATTTAATAAACAATAATGATTTGATTTGTTCCAATTTCTAAGCCACTTAATCCTAATTTGGGTTGCTGGAGGCTGTCGCCTATTTCAGCTGACTCCAAGCCAAGGAAGTATCCACCCTGAACAGCTTGCCAGGCCATTGCAGGGCTTGTTTATTTAACCTTTATGAAAAGTTGCTTACAAGCACTTACACAAAACAAATCGTTCCAAGATCGGACCCCTCCAACAAGCCCTGCATTGGCTAAAACCATGTGCATTCCACTCTGATTGGTCTACCATCTTCAAGCTCTGTTTGGCTTCCCAAGATTCCTTCTCTCTCCCATGATTATTTTCTAGACTATGATCCATATGGTCCATTAGTACCCCCCCTACACCCGCACCCCCCCACCCCAGCCAGCCATGTCTCTCACTGTCTGTGGTGAGAGCCATTAAAAATTAAAAAGAACAATTGCTATTGTACGTAAAGAGTAGACCATTGGGTTGCCGTCAGCGTGTTTCTGTCCTGCGATGGTCTGGCAAGCTGTCCAGGGTGTACTCTGCCCTTGACCGTGCCAGTTTGGACAAATGAATACAGAAAAGGCTGTGTCCATGGACCAGCCCTGCTGGCAGGCAATATTAATAATCCCATACACTGTTTGAAATGAAAAATTAATTAACACTGAATTAAAATATTTATTTATTCATAAAACTGAGATTTATAACTCCAACCAGGAAAGCCCCAACATATTTTTTTCAAGTGCACAGGCTATAAAACATATTTACACATGTGATACTATGCATTCATTAAAAAATTAATATATACATTTTGAGGTCAATAAAGAATGACATGGGGTCAGCCCCCATATTTTCCCGCTGTTCAAAGACACAGATGAATTCATGTTAATGGTCTAAATCCACAGCAAGAAGGTCCTGGGTTCGATTCCCAGGCTTGGCCATTTTTGTGTGAGATTTGCATGTTCTCCCTATGCTTGCATGGGTTTCTTCCAGGTGCTGTTTTCTTTCCACGGTCCAAAGATGTGCACCAAATTGCAAATTGACGTTAAGTGTGAGTGTCAATGGTTGTGTGTATGTGTATGTTGGTCCCATGATGGTCTGGCAAGCTGGCAAGCTTCCATGTGTACCTTGTCTCTGCCCATTGTTAGCTACGATAGGCACCAGCCTGGCTGTGACCTGAATAGGAATAAACGGTTTGGCTAATGAGTGATGGATATGTGTATTTGGGATATTCATTGCATATTTATATGACTTTTAGCAACTGAATTTGGGTATAAATCATGACAACCCATTTAATTAAAAAAAATGACAACTGACCAAAAATAATAAAAGGATGCTGTGTTTTCAGAGCCTGCGATGGCCTGGCAAGCTGCCCAGGGTGTACACTGCCCTCGCCCAGAGTAGGTTGAGATGGGTGCCAATTAAACGGTTCAGAGAATGAATGAATGAATAAATGAATGTTTTCAGACCTTAAAAAGTGCATAAAACTCAAGATTATATCCAATTTTGAACAAGGCAACTTCAGGTAAGTTTAGAAATCAATATTTGGAGTACAACAATTTATTCATGTGTTTTGACATGTGTCCTTCCACCAGTCTTACACAGTCTTGGGTGACTTTATGTCAGTTTCCCAGCAGCACCTCTAAGTGTCGTAAAGTGCCAACAGCTGCAGAAACATGCGTACGACAGCCATGAAGTTACGCAACGTTTTTGTGCGTACGCACCCTTTGTACATGTGGCCCCTGATCTTATTTGCATCACAGCCTTAGACCCAAAGAGCATGTCAAAAACTCCCCAAAACCCCTTATTAGGGGAAAAAAAAGGAAGAAACCTTTACGTAGGTCAAGCCTTGACAGCTGTGCATGCAGAAATGTAATGACTACACCTTTTATAGTTATTTCCTGCCTTAATAAAAACATTCCACTCAATCATGTATTTCACACACACTAGCAGATGATGGTAGAACTGTCCAGCAGGAACAATTTGGGGTTCAATGTCTTGCTTAAGGACACCTCGAGACATGGACAGGAGAGGCCGGATATTGAACCGTCAACCCCACGATTGATGGACGATCCGTCTTACCTCCTAAGCCACAGCCGCCCCTGTACATAGTACATCTAATCATGGACACAATGGTTTCATAAAGTACACGAGACAAAGACAAACACTGTCCCCTATACCAGTAGTTTTCCATAACTGTCTAGTTGTGAGTGTCTGACAGTCTGCACAGTGCACATGTGACAGTGGTTGGTGGGTGAGTGGCAGCTTCGCATGTTCTGACGATCCTTCAGGCACGACTGGTTCTGTGATACTCGGCAGATGAAACAGCAGGAAATAGGCGGCTCCTCTTAGACTCTGAGGACTCTTAATGCATCATTTCCTGAAAAAGACATCCATGACAGATGTCATGAGAGGGCAAAGCAAACATGAAGCAGTTAATCTCTAGCAGATAAAAAGTTCAAATTTAACAGTAAACAAACTGTCGTGATCGTAACGGTTGGTTATTTACGTCCTCTGCTTTTGCTTAAAGCCACTGTCTTGATTGTAACAATTTGTTATATACAACTTCTGCTTCTGATGGAAGTCAAAGTCTTGTCGGTACCATGTGATTATGTAGGACATTTTTTTTTTTTTTCTGTAAGGATCAATGTTATGGGACTTTCTTTGTCTGTCAACAGATTTACTTTTAGCATACATTTCTCTCTCTTTCAAATTTTTATTTTCTTTTTTATTTCCCCTTTTCTGATTTTTTCAGTATTTTTGGCATGCGATTTTTTTGTACTTGTAGACTTTCCCAAAGCCAATGCCCTTCTTTTAAACTTCATCTTTTGTTGTTTGGAACATTTTGACAGATTGGGAATTTGTTCCTTATTATGCTGCGGTGCATCTGATGCCGGACATTCTACTTTCCTTTACTTCTAGAAACATACATTAGTTCATTTGCATCTGATGTAATGTGAACACTTGTTGTACACCCAGAAACTGCACATGATGGTGAAATGTCTCAATTTCAGTATGAGTAACACTGGACGCAGTATTAAGGTTTCGTTGTCCATGTGTGAAACAGCAATGCCTGCATTAGAGTCTACATGGTCCAAGTTTTCCTCCACACACATTTCATCCACACGGTGAAAACGCACAGGCATGAATTCATACTGAGTGTATGGGCTGGTGCCTAACATGCTGAAAAATGTTACAAGCTTTGCTATCAGATCACTTAAATGTGTGAACATAAACATTACAGCTGTTCCTGTGCTACCTGGGCCATGTGGTAGGCCATCAGGTCGTCGAGAGTGTAGGTCGAAAAAGCCCTACCTTCCTTGCTGGTCTCAGAAAACAGCGATGCACACGGAGGACATTATCAACAGGGCGTAGCTCACCTCAGATGCTAAACTCTGAAGTCTGTCTGCGAGATTCAAGTTGTCGCCTTCACCAGTAAAAGCTGTAAATAATCCAAACATTGATTCACACTTTGTCATTATGTGTGGAGGGACTTTCCGTCCATCAGCTGTGCAAGTGTAAGTGCGTAGATTGCATGACCTCTATCTAAAACAAGATCAAGGTCTGCACTTTGAAGGTGTTTTTACTCATGCAGGAAAGCTAAAAATGTAGCAGAGTTGCAAGTGCACCGACAGTTTTTGGAATCAGCTTATTTATGTCTCTGACTGCGGGATGCTAGCACACATGTAATAGTGGCATGAGAAGGATCAGGAAAATTTACCTGTGTGTTGCTGTGAGGTGAGTAAATGTCTCTCCCTGCTGATAAGTCTTTAACCTCATGACACACAATTAAGGGGGTTTAAAACAACACAGAATTGGGGAAATCTGGTATGTCAATTACCCATTACAAGAAATATAACATTTATACAGCAGGGATTTTATATTACTCTTAGTTAACATTGGTAGCGGTGCTAACCGCCATGCTAACTTTGCTATGTTAACTGACAAAAAATGGTGATAACGGTCTATATTTGCTAATGCTAATTTTAGCTATATTAGCTGACAGAAAACTTAATGTCTAAAAAATGTTCTGTTTTTAACTGCCTTACTCAGTTATTCTACTGTTTTGTTAAGCTTGAAGATTTATAAAGAAAATCTGTCTTGTTTTTAATAGCTTAGCAAGATCCTTAAATTATAAGAATTATCTGAATGATTTGATGATTTGTGGTGACTTTCTACAGAAGAAGACTGAGGTCCTGTTTCTCACATCCCCATCCCTTAAACTCCTCTATCCTCTCTCCTGTTCCAGCTGTTGTCTCTGACTTCTTTCCCCCCTGTGTTTCACACTATCAATTCTTTGTAGGCTTGTTGGTGGTTCCCAAGCCTGCACATTCCTGCTCTGTCTGTTCTCTCTGCTAAATTTTCTCTCTCCCTGTATTTCACCATATGGCCTGTGCAGTGTCCAGGTCGCCATGAATTAATTTTAATTAATTTTAGTTTGATGTAGAAAATGTCATTAGCCCAAAAAAGAAACATAACATATATTCAATAGCATCTAGTACAGTTAATTATCACGACACGATGTTGTTACATGTACGTTAGTTACCGAAGCCAACTTGGTGGCCAGTGTTAAAAGACAACTGCTGTGTACTGTCCTTTTATTGCTCCGGCAAAATAAAACACTATGGGATATTAATTCTGGGTCTGACGCTAGCATTACCTTTGCACGTACACTAACGATGGTCATGCCACAGTTGCATTGATATGTAATTTCAAGTAGCTTTTGGAACATCATGCACATCACTCTACAGTCCTAGCCTTTAATTGTAGGGAATCTACTGTCACACTGTCACAACTTACCTGATTTTGTGTGTTAAAAGTTTCAAAATCTTCAGAAGAAAACTTACACACAACCACAACACACAGCATACTCCTCCTGTGTTTATACTGGATCCGGAAATGCATACTCTATTCACGAAGACTTCACTATGTACTTAATTATTTCAAGTCCTCTCAGTTCAGGAACACTTTGATTAGGTCAAACTCTGGCAAAGTGGTTTTAAAAAACTGTTAAATATGATTGCATCCAATTTGCACACCTTACACAAATTTGCACATCATATGCATAAGCATGATTTTTATTTATTTTTCATTTAATGCGGTGTTTGTTGTTTTACTAAATCCATGTTACTTCATATCTTAACTGTAATAAAATATCTGTATGTTTTGTGTCTGTACTTTCAGAATGACACTCCACAAAATATTTGGCACTGCCACAGAGCCTTACAGGCGCCTTCCCACTATGGTCATTCTTCCTCCTGCCTCCTGAGGCCAGACCACAAGTCCAAATCCTCGAAATAAAGGATAGGTCATTGCTGTCAGGGTTCACCACTGGGCCTTTTTGGAGCATGGGGTCAGGCCATTATCCACCCACAAGAACACAGTGGCAGCCATTTCTGATGGAAACACTGTTTTGAAGTTTGTTTAATTTGAGGAATTCTTTTAAAAAATTGTCCTTTCTCAAGTCGAGGAGGGAGACACATAGTTAAACCGTGATTATCAGTATTAAGCTACCACAATGGCATTTGCCATTTATTATTTCAAGGACAAGACTGTGGAAGTTGGGAGTATTTCATGTATGAGTACTGACGACCAGCAACAATGTCCGAAAATAATAACCCATTGTCCGGGCCTAGAAGATGAAGATGGATGGATGGAGTTAAAGTGGAACATTAAAAGCAGAAAAAGGTCTGACAGCCCAGCGCTTTTCTCAGCAAAGGTTTTAATGTTTGGTGGTAAGTTGTCTCCCCTCAACTATACCTTGATATAATCGGTCACTTTTGTCAGCCCAGATCTAAAAGTGGGGCTTGGAGCTCTTCAACAAAGCTAATCTACGTGCAAATGTGACTGTCCACTTTTTTAAAACAAGGTTTGTCCATGGCAAAATAGTAAAATGAGCAAGTATTGAAAGTGGCAGAATACAGTGATAAGTTATTCAGCATATAAGTATAAATTTAATTTGGCACTCTTAAACACCATTTAAATAGCTGACCTACATGCTTAGCTTGTGGTAGTTCCTCCCGGCTTTTCCATGTTTTAATAGGTATATATACACCCCTCCTTGAATCGCCACCTTATCGTGGTGGAGGGGTGTGCGTGTCCTAATGATCCTGGGAGCTATGTTATCGGGGGCATCATGCCCCTGGTAGGGTCACCAAAGGCAAACAGGTCCTAGGTGAAGGTCCAGACTATGTGCGGTTCACAAAACCTCTATGAGCACAGTTATTTCAAGGACACAGTTTCCCTTGCCCGAACCCGGTTTACTGGGGTCCCTTCCTGGAGCCAGGCCTGGGGGAGGGGCTCGAAGGCAAGCGCCTGGTGGTCGGGCTACTGCCCATGGAGCTCGGCTGGGCCCAGCCCGAAGAAGAGACATGGATCCGCCCTCTCATTGACCCACCACCTGTGGGAGGGACAACAGGGGTCGGATGCAATGCGAACTGGGTAGCAGCCTAAGGCGTGGGTTCTGCTGGACCGATCCTCAGCTACTGACTCTGGCTCTTGGGACACGGAATGTTACCTCTCTAGTGGGGAAGGAGGCCGAGCTGGTGCGTGAGGTTGAGAGATACCAACTAGATATAGTTAGGCTCACCTCAACACACAGCTTGGGCTCTGGAACCACCCTTCTCGAGAGGGGATGGAGACCTTATTTTATTCTGGAGTTGCTCATATGGAGAGGCGGTGAGCCGGTGTGGGCATCCTTGTTACCCTCCGCCTCGATGCCCACATATTGCAGCTCTCCCCGCTGGATGAAAGGGTAGCCTCCCTCCGCCTTCAGGTGGGGGATGGGTCCTGACTGTTGTTTGTGCTTATGCACCAAACAGCAGTTCAGAATACCCACTCTTTTTGGAGTCCTTAGGGGGTGTGCTAGAGGGCGCTCCCCCTGGGGACTCTCTCATTCCTACCCTCACCTATGGTCACAAGCTTTGGGTAGTGACCGAAAGAACAAGATCGTGAATACAAGCGGCTGAAATGAGCTTCTTTCGCAGGGTGGCAGGTCTCTCCCTTAGAGATAGGGTGAGACGTTCTGTCATCCCCGAGGAGCTCGGAGTAGAACTGCTGCTCCTTCGCATTGAGAGGAGCCAGTTGAGGTGGCTCGGGCATCTGATTATAATGCCTCCCAACTTTTCTACACAGACAACTACAGAGTTCTCTGCAAGAAGCAACAGGAATTCATTAAAGGTGAAGACATCTGGCAAGAAGCAACCAAGAGGAAGAGTAAGCCGAACAGCAAGTGGAAAGATATGGAAGAGGAGGATGATTAAGTTCTACCAGTAAAGGTAGTTGCTAGGATAAAAAGACTGTATGACACCAGTTGATTGTAATTCAGAAGTGGCATTTCTTTATCACTTCTGGTGTGCATTAAATTTGTATAGATACGATTAGTTTAAAATTTCAGTGCCTCTTTTGTTTTTATACACTGTTAGATAAATGTGTGAATCTTAGTTATTAGTATCAGCAGATAATTAAATACATTCAATAATTGGCCCTGTAACGGATGGCAACCTGTCCAGGGTGTTCCCTGCCTCTCACCAGCTCACCACTCGACCCTGACTTGGACTGAGTGGAATAGACAATGGATTAATATTAACTGGCCAAGTTCATAGTTAAATGATTTTTGTTTTGACTATTTACACATTCCAGAATCTATGTATAATCCATCAGTGGTGTAGTAGCTTGCGTAACTAGTACTTAATCATTATTAACATAGCTGTTAATACAAATGCTTTTTATAAAACTACAAAACTGAATTATAATTTGACAGAAGAGAAGAAGAGCAACCTGTACAACAAAAGAGTCCACAAACCAAATGATCGAAGAGTTGAAGAAGCAGCTGGCAAACAAAGCATCTTCAGAGGTAAAATATTCAACTATATTTTTTTAATTGTGATACAGTAATTATGGAATAAATTTAGTTGACACAGAGAAGACTGATTCTTTGATTTTATAAAAATTTTCTGGGGGGTATAGTTAACTAACTCAAATGAGGAGTCATCAGATGAGGACCAGCTGCCCAGAAACTGGATTGTGTCACAGCAGAAACTAAAAGAACTTCAGAGAGAAATCAAGAGACAGAAAGAAGACCATTTGAAAGAAATACTAAATGCCATCAAAGGTATTTTCTGTTTATTAATTCAAGTAAAGCAAATTATCAAACTCTGGCATGTGATTCAGAAATCCAGAATATTAATTTGTTTTATTGTCTTGTCAATGTGACTAGGTGGTAGGCTGACAACAAAGCTTGTTGCACTTAAATAGAAACACAAAAATATAATGACTGAAATATCTTCCCAAATACAACAATATGACAATTTAAACTGAGAATTACATTAGTATTCTGTGCAGCCATTAACCTACATAATTTTGCACTGACGTGAAAAAGATGGTGATAGATAGATGATAGAAAACTGGGATCAGCTGGTAAGTGTGGAAAATGGCCCTTAATAGCCCTCACTTCTCTATTTTAAGTTGATGGCTGATCCAGTCTCCTCCTATTTTCTGTTTCTCCTTAATCAGCTCCACCTCCAGCCATGTTCTTCATAACACAAATGACTAATGTAAAGTTTTTAAACCGTCCCAGAACAGAGTAATGACAAAAGCTTCTGTTTCCTTTTTTCACCCTTTGTTTTTATTCCCTTTACAGAGCTTCCAGCAGTAGTTGCACAGATAAAGGATGTAAGTGAAAAAATCTCAACTCCTGCATCCACTTTGTCAGCACCTACACCATCTGTAGACCCACCAGTTTCTGCACCCATCTCTCGTCAAGTGTTGTCTGACCCTGATGATATGGTAAATACCTCAAAATGCATGGAAACTGTTTATTTATCCACGTGGGGAAAGGTTTGCTATACATCTGCATCTTTTGATTGTGCATATAAGCTAAAATGAAAGCGTATTCATCAACTGGACATGTACACTTATTGGTAGATTAGGAGATGTTATGATAAACCCCCAGATTTCTCAAGTTAGTCTATAGGCCTGTGCATATTCACTAAACAGATCAATAGATAAAGTAGATTGTCAAAGAATACTGTATATTGTTTAGTCATTGCTTGGTGAGTAAAATTAAAATGTTTTGCAGGTGCCTCTTGTGCCAAACTATGATGTAAAAGTCCCAAGAGGAAGGCTGAAGTCTCTGCGGACTGCACGTTCTTCGTTGTACATTGGGGATCTTGCTGTGTTAATCTATGGTACAGAAACATTGTCCAATTCAAGTTTGACTGGAAGGCAGTCAGGGGCTCATAAAGATGTGGAGTCAAAACCGCAACTGGGTATCACAAAGCTTAATGCGATACTTGGTAAGTGCATTTAATTTCAGACAAAACTCTGCTGGCATGCTGGCCATTGCAGTTACCACTATTGTTTTTAGTCTAGACGATTGGGATGAAATGTATGTGCAAGTCCTCTATAGCAGTTTTTGCTAATTGCATTTAAGTTCATTTAAGTAATGTACATGATAAACAATCCTTCATGCCTCTTTAACACGTGTTAATTTGCGGATGGTGAATAAAAATAACATTAAACTATTGTTTTGTATGTGTTTTCCCCCACAATCCATGCCCACACGAAGTTCCCTGACATCACCATGCAAGATGTGAGAAGAATCATCAGAAAGAAATGCAACAACATAAACTATGCAAAGCAAGTAAATGAAAAGAAGTCATAAAAGTAGCCTTTCTTTTCCATCAATTTATTTTTCTTTTGTTCCCAAAATGTGCACTTTCTATTACCTATTAAAAAGAATGGCTTCAGTTGTCAGTTTGAGACACTACTCTGTTTTACATTTTTACAAAACCTTTGGCAAAGGAAGACTTGATATTGGAAAGACTTATCGTTACATGTTTACAAGCAAATGGGCACTTTTTCCTTTCATTTTTTTCAGGAAAGGACTTGATGTTATAGAGTTTCCATGCTTTTGAAAAGCATGGTTTATGCAGGTATTTGTAAATACATTGTATGTTATGTTTTGAAATTTTATATAAATATATCAAACTTGTTTTAAACATTCTGTCTTGTGATTTTGTAAATACATTCCAGTCTAGTGTACATACAGATTAAATTCACTTTAGGAATAATTGAATAATATCTCAAGTACATGAATAGTATGCTTAAAGTAATATAGGCAAACTTACAAGTATACTTGGTAAAATATAATAAGTTAACTAGTAAAATAGCATAAATAGTGTTTTTTTTGGGGGGGGGGGTTGTAATTCTGAGTCAATAAAAGTATGCTTAAAGTATAATTCAATAAACTAAAATGTAGACTAGAAGTATACTAGTATACTAGTAACTAGTACACTTCTAGTATAGAGACTGGACTTGTTTTATACTTGAAAGTATACATTTGTAAACTTAAAATAACCTCATGAAGTATACCTAAAGTATACTTTTATAAACTAAAAATGTTCCAATTTAGCCAAAAAAAGTATTATATATAAACTAGTATATGTTCTGTAGTATACTTGGTATACTTATACTTATACTCAAGTATACTTAATAAAATAAACTTCAAGTAACTTTTTGCTAAGGGATAGTAGTGATGAGTTCATGAACTTTTTTAATGTTAAAAGTAAAAATATCAGGCAAAAAAAATTGATTCCCCAAACTTAAAGTCAGATATGTCATTAACTAAACTGGTAAACAATAATACACCACCATCAGATCAGCAACTCGA